>NNCF01128078.1:905461-977670 GCA_002313205.1 Laupala kohalensis | reverse complement strand
ATGTCCTGAGGATTTGATACGATTTTGCCATCGTTTAGTAAAGAAACATTTTCTTCGCGATTTTCAGAAGTTGACGTGTAATTGTTAACAATATTCCACATGGATTTCATCCGGTTGTTCGATTTTAGTATATGCCTGTCGTTTTCCATAACTTTAGCTGCATAGACTACTTTTCGAAAAATAGTCTTATGTTTACGAAAATAATTATGGAATTCGGGTATAGCGTTTTGAAAGATAATGTAAACGGCGTTTGTTTTTTGAAGAAATCCTTGTCCCTTGGGCGATCCATCTATTGTATTTCTTTGTGTTAATTAACTTGCGAATAGTTTCCGAAATCAGTCCTCTTGAAAAATATTGAAAATATCACTTAAGAATATTAGAAATAGGTCATTAAATCAGAAATAGATATCAAATTCTATAATTTTCCAGAAGCTTATAGAATTTCTGTGTTTTATCTCTGAACCCTGGAGCCTTGCTACAGGATGTTACAGAACGCTACGTTTCTAACTGTGAGCTTTAAGAAATAACTGTTTCCTAGCTATTTTATCTTTGGAATAATGTTGAATGTTATTTCTCTCTGTCAATTGTGCGACCGTTAGTATATTTAAAAATAGTATATTTAGAAATAGGAATTAGTGTATCTTATTACTTCATGGTTTTGAAAACAAAAATAGGGTAATTAGAAACTGAATCTTTTTCACAACCAAACATTCACAATCGAGCTCAAAATAAAAAATTGCATGGCTAATCTCTATTAACTATTATTATTATTATTATTATTATTAAAATATAAAATGTTTCGATGAAAATGTGGGTGGAAATACATTTGTGCAACCAATAGAAAATAAATGTCTGTAAAACATGACTTAAGGTAGATAATGTTTATTGTAGAGTTCACTTAGTACCATAAATATTAAACTCAAGGAATACGTTTTTGCTAATCAGTTGTTATTTAAAGAAGTGTTACATTCCTCTTTGATTTTTATTAATGTTTAAGGTTGTAAATATAATTCCAAGAAAAAAATATTTTTGTGTGTAAATTGGTCTTATAGATCTTGGTTGCTCTCTAAAACAAGAATGATGATTTGATCATTTTTAGTAGTTTTAGACAGTTCTCTCATTCAAAGCTTCGTAAGTGGCAACGGCGTTCTGCCTTCTGATTTATGAAACAAATGATAGTAAGGAGTTCAAAAACAAAGATTTCTTACGTCTACTTTCAATTTGAACTATTTTAAAATATTTATTTATTTATTCATTGGAATTGTTTTAAAAGTGGATTAGCATACTCATAGTATTTGGATCTCTACTTTGAAAACATAATTTCCCTGAGTCCTATTATTTTTATCGTAACTTCATGCCTTATCTCAATGACATTTCAAATGCATTGATTCATTATTTGCTTAGTAAAATGGAAGGAAGGATAAAATCGACGAGATTCATGACGCACTATGTCGGGTATGGAAATTATCTTTATTATTCTACACAGAGGTCACTCTTGGTGTTTTGTGTGTGTTGTAGATATCGTTTTTGTTTTTCTAGTTGGATCAATAGATTGAGCCCGAGGACCTTTAATAACAATCTCTATTACACACGTGCGGGTTACAACTGCAACGCGCAAGCACTTCACCGAGGGAGTCATTAGTGGCGCTCTTCTATCAGAATTGCCCCCGTCTGCTCGGCAGCTGTAACACCAGCTCCCGCATCGACTTCGTACAAGCGATCCACGGTGCTTTCGCCGTGGTTTTTGCTATGGAACGCACTTTTCGGTGTACGCTTGTTTGGTCGTTGCTAAGGATCGTCTACTCGGTTCGTTGTCGTTATTTTCAATTTGGGTTTGTCTTCGTAGGGCTTCACCACTACGCTTGTTATCTTCTATATATTCCCATCGATGTGTAACTACTGAATTGCGCGCTGGCGATTCTGCAGCAAGCGTGCTCGCGGTCTGAAAAAATTCCTTCACCCCCTTGATGAGGATGCAAATACCCAGCGACGAGTGCTTCCGTGCGAACACGATTAAATAAAAAAAATCTTGAGAACATGTTATCCGATTGAAACAAGCGTAAAATTGAAGCTTGTTTATTCAAGTTTTGTGGGGTTTGAAGAGGATAAATGTTTCTCTAAAATACTCGATTGTCAAATAATAATTCAACTCATGACAAGTACTTTTTTTTGTCCTTTGGCGTAAAGTGAAGTTGTTTTTACAACATACTTTTAAACTTCACTTTCTGCTAAAAACTAAAAGATCAGATACGTGTAGCGAAGTTTACTTTAAGGTAAGGATGGGTTGTGTTTTCTTTTTATAACATTGCTTCTCCTGCCCTTTATATTTGCCCTTTATTGACGGTCTGTGAGATCTGTTATTTTTTCGTGATGAACAAATATCCAACAAAGAGACGAGTAAGACGTGATCAAATATTTCTGTCAATTCAACTCTAATCCATTGAGACATACTAATTATGAGCTCAATGGATTTGTAAAAAGGAATGTTTTACGTAGTCTGTAAGTGTATTGAAATGCTTTCTATTAACCAGAAGAATTTATGTTCAAGCTTTTTTGTTCGAAAATAGAAACTTAAATGCAAGATACTTCGCTGAAATAAATCAAGTAACATTCTTCATCTTTCGTGTTTAGAGTCGTATTACATTCAGTGTTAAAATATATATTATATTTAGTGTTTGTAGATTAGGAATACATACAAATGCTTGTATTAAAGATTTTTGTAGTGTAGAGTTTAAACTTCCTCGAAATGAATTGCATGCAAAAAATTTAAACTTTTTAATGAGATGTCTATATATTTTTTCTCTATAAACAACATTTTATGGTATTCGTTACAATTTTAGTTGCAGCGAATTTTTGTATCGTCGTATGTAATTACTTCTATGTAGGAAACCTTAGTTAACAAATAACATGACTTTTAGTTTATTTCGTTTAGAATAATTATAGTATAATTTGCCTTCAAGAAATATTATGTGTCCGTAAAGGATGACTAACCCTTTAAATGTAACACCTAGTCTTTTAAATATAATACCTAACAACATTTGGCTCCGAAGCACTTATGTCGTGTTGTTGTTCTGAAGAATGGAACGTGATTATCGTGGCGATTTAACTTAAGGTCCTATACGTAGCGAGCGTCAATTTTACATTTACGTTTGTCCATATATTTCGTGGCTATATACGACTAAATTTCGTGGAGAAATTTAGGGCTACTATTACGAAGATATGGGGTCTTCTAAAAACATTTCATAATAGTTTATAAAACAACTGAACAATTTACACCAGTCTTTCATCAAGCAACGGTAAGAAGTGAACTTGAAAAGTACGTTTCTTGAGGTATATCGTTAATTTATTCAAATTATTATTTGACACACATGGGAAAGTTTTTTAATTTATATATTAATTCGCTTGCCTTTAAAAAAAAGTTTAAAAAAATATGGATATTCTCAAAACCGGATTTGATGGTGGATATGGTGAACGAACACTTTTCAGAAATTACTGCTAACTTAACGTTACGCTCTCTTAAACCAAACTTCATAAAATGCTAGCGTTTGTGGGAAATAACTGGTCTCTTTTTCTAATTCTGTAGAAATGTCGTTTTGCAGACAAAATGGTTAATGTTGATTACAGCTCTGTCTGCTGTGTTTCATTTCCTAGAATTGTGTTTGATCTTTTATTGAGTTGCGAAAATTGCAACGGTATGACTCGCTCATTCGATTGTCCCAGTGGCCCAATATTTCATGTTCCTCTTGATTGGTATGGTTTTCAAAATCAAATATGATGGGGATGTAAAAAAAAAAAAAAAGAATTAAAGCATTGTATTCTAAAGTGAGTCCTCTCGTTTCGAAAGTATGCGCTCTAAACGAAAATATCGTTTGAAATCTATATTGTTGTTTAAATTAAGGATGTGATGAGATGTATATTATTTAATAATATTTTAAAGGAATGAGTAAACATTATTACATTTTAAAATGCTTGTAATAACTACTTACTAAGGTTAAATTTAAGTAGAGCATGATTTCGAGAAAAACGCATTGGTTCAAATGTCGTAAGCTAAGAAATCTGTAGCACTTTTCTTAAATTTGTGGATTTTATTTAAAAGGAAATTTCAATTATGTATAGAATAAAATTACGAATATTATCATGTATTTGATATCAAATACGCTTTAGCGATTGGTTTGATCTGAGATTTTCTTAACGTCAGAATATTTTCTTCCTATTAAAACACAATTTGTGTCGTTAACAATACGTAAAAAAAGAAAGTGTTCCAAGTGAAGTTCAAACTTTTCTTATGTTGGGTGAGTTTTCTATTTAATGTTGTAAACGAATATAATTAACGAAAAATTAGAAATTTTATTGAACTTTTCTTTTAATATCAAAGTTAAGCTCAACCATAGTAATGTATTAAACTTTTAAATCTCTGATAACGTACTTTTAAAAAATGTACTTTTTCCTAGTTAAGGAAACGGAGAATTAAGGCTTTGACTAATTTAGAATCATGTTGTTGTAAAATACTTATCATCGTATTTTTTTTCTTATACGGTAAATCACTCGTAAATCCATTGCAATAGAGACGAAATCTATTGTAATGTGAAAAAGGAGGATAATACAGAAAGCCATCTTATCATCCATTTTTTGCGAAAAAGTGTGAGGTGGAAGCTCGACATATCTTAGATTATGAGTAGTTTCGAAATAATATTTTTAACGTATCTTCTCTTAAAAGTGATGAAAATTGAATTGTAGCTGTATACAGCGGATATTTTCGTATCTCATTTTAAAGTACGCGTGTTGATCAGAATTGCGTTTCCCGCGCGGCTAATTTGAGAGTAATAAACGATTTGATTTCTGTGCTACGCGCGGAATACTAATTGCTCGTGAGTCACGGGCTGAGATACTAATTGTATTCAGGTATCGGGTAGACAATTATGACGTACACCTTTCCACTTTTTTATCGACTTTTCTTATGCTGACCTTTGTCGAGAACCTTTTGAAACAACATGTATTCGGTAAAGAGTAAAAAAACGCATCTGAAGGTAATATCACATTGCCTCACTGAGGACTGAGGTATATGAAAAGGTACAGTTTCCATTTTTACTTTCCAATTACACAGAGGGTCGAAAAAAAGATATCTCTTCGAATTTGGTCAGTTAATTCTGCTTATAGATCGCTGAATCACATTCCTGTACGTCGCACCGTTTTCGAGATACAGCGAAAATTTATTACACAAAAAAGGAGTTACCTTGGAGACGCTTTAAAAAAATCTGCATATTAAGCTATTGCAAAGAGTTTAATGTGGAAGATAATTCATGCAATCTAAACTTGAATGTTCATTTATGATGTTTAGGCGTTTACTATGTAATGTGATGATAAATATTTTAAAACCGATTGATCTTTTATATGTGTCATCTTGTTTAATAATAATATTATTAATTTTTTTTTCTTTTTAGTATTTTTCTTTTATCTAAAATTTTTATTGTTAAGTAGGGCTTTTAGTGCCACGAGTTTCTGTTATGAATTGTAATTGGAAAGTTGAGTGAGGCACACTCCAGATTTATTATTATTATTATTTCGTATGAGTGTTAGGGAAGTGTACCCTCAGAATACGACGATTGGAGAACGAGCGATGATGGAGATAATTATGTTCATGCGGAATCGTTACCAAGTCTGCGAACACCGCGGCTTGGTGGTGTCCTGTATGACAGGTGTCGTGTGCTCCCACATATGGAAAGACATGACGCGGTTTGCGGAATTCGCGTCCAATGGCGCTTCAAAATCGTTCATGTCGCTGATAAAGATGGCGAAGAGGTTTGAAATAACGAGCGGATAGGGTGCAAAGGGGAATGATAAATTAACGCATGAACATTGTTGGGTATCGGATTTGATGGGATGGTCCCTTGCTTGCTTCCGGAGAGTAAATTAGTTTGTCCTCCACGTGGTCATACGCTGTTTGTACTGCTTTTTTGACTATAAAATTTATTATTATTATATTTTGAAACCAGTAAGTACTATTGATATTGTATTTACGAGATACTGAAATCATTATTGTAGTGTGTGCTTAGTTTTTGTGGGTGTTTGAGACATACCCGTCTCATTGATTTTTCTTCGTTAATTAAAAAAGGGAATATTACAATTTATTCATTTGTGAAATTGTTTGTGTAAAATTTAATCCATAATCATTTTAAATTTTAGTAAAAATAATAGAGATAATGAAACAATATTTGTATATTTCCCTCCGTCGGGAAATGTTTAGGGAATCAATATCCGGGAGTCCAAAACGAATGTTTCAGACTTATTTTACCGGACATTACCAACCTCATACAATATACGTACTATGCTGTATGTTGCATAAAAACATAATAAAAATACATAATTACTTTTCGCTATGCGAGTATTTTTAAAATTTATTTTCGAAATACCTAAACTCGGTTTTACCGTAATTGTGTTGTTACGTCAAAATGAATAAAATGTTCTTAANACTGACACAACCAGTCTACATCGAGTAAGTATATTTTATTGTTTAATAGTTTAACCCAATGCAGTTTGGAGCCATCATCATGCTATTTTGGGAACACCATTAAGTAATGAAGCACTTTTATGCTCATAAATAAATAAATTTGTCAAAAAAGCAGTACAAACTGCGGATGACCACGTGGAGGACAATAAACTAATTTACTCTCCGGAAGCAAGCAAGGGACCATCCCATCAATTCCGATCAAGGGCCTAAAGGCAGAGGCGGATTCAAAAATTTCAGCAAAAATTCCTAGATTAGATAAAAAGTTAGCTGCGATTTATAATACTAATAGTATGTCAATATGTTTGTAATTTAACACAAAAAAAATATTTTACATGTACAAATTATTATCGAACTATAGATTATTCTGAGTATAGTGTTGAAAAAAATATATGAATTGAAAAAACTTTATTATTACAATAAACACGCCCCTAAACAAAGTCTAGAGAATCTTTATAAGAAATCCGCCTCTACCGGAAGGAAAACCGGAGCAAAACCCTGGGTCAGGATGGAGTTACAAAATTAATGTACACAACCGTGCCAAAGTTGAGTGCGATTTTACTTTCTACAACAAGAAGTTAAATTTATGATATAGATGTACGATACACAGATGGGTAGGAGTCACTAACGGCAACTTATAATAACGTTTTGTAATTAACCCCTCTGTCTGCCTTGACAGTCTTTTTTCCTTACTGAGCTAGTATTTATATTGCGACACATTACATTTGAAAATACGTAGTGTGTCTTTTGTGACATGGTTGAAATTTAATTCTTGGTCGTGAATGAGGAACCAATATAGTCATTATTCTCCTCTACTATCTTATTCCAATTAAAATATTTAGAACGACTTTGTAAGTGAACTGAATTTTGATTCACGCTCTCGGCATTTCGACAAATGCTTTCAGCCATCATCAGGCAGTTGCGGTACATAAATAATTTATATCTTGCTAACAAAATACAAACATGTAAACTATATATAAAATGCTATTTTATATAACTATATATAAAATGCAATTCTGTAGAAAACTAAATAATACGAAAACAAATCATCCAAGTGGAAAATCAAAATGAAAAGTTATAAATTTGAGATAGTTTTTCTGTGTCCATATGAAAATTCAAATTTTTCTTGTAAATTTGACGTGTATCATTTTAGAAATAATTCGTTTTAAGTAATTCGTTCCCGATCTAATACTGAAACACTTTTCGACAATTATTGTATATATAGTCTACTTACAAGGTCGTTGTAAATATTTGAATAGGTAACAATATGTCCAATTTTGAAATAGTCAGTTATTTCATCTTCCTAAATTAAATAAATAATTAAAATAATTTAATTAATTAAATTGTATTAGTATTGGATCTACCAATCTTTCATGTGTCTGAATTGACGGTATAAGCAATAATATATCACTGACATAATGTAATAAAAATATTGAACGGGAAAAACTGTTACAAATTATAAGGAGAGATAAAAAAATGTCTTGCAAAGGGTAATAAAATGGGTGGACCCCAAAAGTTGGGAAACTACGGTATGAATGATAGATTTTCTTACAACGATGAGATTTTCTGTATTCTATTTTATGTTGTGTTTACAGCTTTTTCGTTGGTATGTGTTGCATTGGATGCCTTTAAATTTTTTGTAATTTGTACAGCATCATTTTACTGTTAATTTTGTGAATTGATTTGTTTATTCTTTTCACATTTTGAATGGAACACTCCTAAAATTGAAAACGGAAGTTAGAAGAGCTTTATTTGCTTTATTTATCTTGCTTAATTTGCTTGTTTTCGATTGAAATTCACAGGCATGATGCTGATTGCTTTGATTTACAAAGCAAAAACGAATATAATTGTGATATCTCATGTGGTAAGTGTATTACCGTTTGATTACTGTTTTGAATATTTAAAAAAGCGTTGATTGTAAAAAAAAAGCGAGCTGTTTCAACAAACATTCCAGTCGTTGTAATTATGCATATAATATTTTGCACAACGCGTACGTTCAAATAAAACTAAGGACAACGAGGAAAAAAATTATTTTGTGAAAGAATCCTGTCATTTTAATTTTAATGTAAAGATTAACATTTTTTAACATTATGAAATAAAGTTAAAACACGAATCAAATGTAGGGTTATTCAAAATGATGTATAGTATAGTAATAAAGTCATTTTTGTACTAATTCAAAATGAAGGGAAACTCTAACATTTTCGTTTTACTGGATTACAGATGTCCAGTATGGCTATTTTGAGTCACGCTAGACAATAGTATATTTGTTAGCCAAACTCGAGGTAGCGCGTGTGGTGTTACTAAGTACGGAACACTACATTCGACGCGGACAATCCTGCGATTAGGAATTCGATTTATCAGGAAATTAATCACTTCCATCTTCCCATGAAGAAAGACTGCGTCATTCGAGCCTTCCTGTAATTGCGGAAACAGCCTCATATCTAACAAATGTGTTGTCAATCAATGTTTTTCCGTACAATTTTAGTCTTCGTAATTGCGCAAAACATTTTCATGAGAATTTTGGAGAATTTTGTTCATTAAAGAGGGAAATATTTATTTTATTTTAAACAAGTCGTGTAATATATACGCTTACAAGGGACATTATTATAGTAGGTTACTGGAAAATACTGCGCATCATTATGGATAAGCCTATTTGATCTTCTTTTGGATGTGTGTCCATGAGGGCAACGGCGGCTTCTAACATGGAATAGATGCAGTTCCATTTATTCTAATGTTTTAAAACATTAGAATAAATTTATTTTGAAACAAGCCAGATTAGTGTTCTGCAAAATACATGTTACTAAAATTTAAATATGTAATAACTCGTTTACTTAATTGAAGTCTTCCGCATGACATTTATTGGACTACTTTTATCTTCTTCTTCTTCCTAGCCTTTTTCCCACTTAATGTGGGGTCGGCTCAGATGGGGGTGGATATGATGCTTCTTAGGATTTTTGGCTGGGGAATACTCATGGTGCCGAATGCCCTTTCTGACGCACCTCCCCTGAAGCGGTGATTTATGAAATGAAATGGGTGTGAATGATTATGAGTGAATGTTGTGGTGGAATGATAGGCAGGGGAAACGGGAGAACCCCGAGAAAACCTGCCGCGAGCACCGCTCCGTCCACCACCTCGGATTCTACTTGGATCGGACCGGGTTTGAACCGGCGTCCCCAGAGGTAGAAGGCGAGCGCGTTACACACTGCGCCACGGGTCGCCCTTTTATGATTTATTGGACTACTTTTATGATTTATTTAAATAATTACGAGTATTCAAAGCTGTCGGCTAATTAGTTAAAGTACTAATTTAACATAAGAATGTGCTAAGAATAAATTTTTAATAAAAATATTTTTTATTCGTGAACAATTTAAAACCATTTTTAAAAAAATTATCAGCCCTAACTAGGGCTGATAATTTAGAGCGTTTTCCTAATATTCTTTGTGAGTGCAGCCTCCGTCGGGGTTTTTCATATTCGGGTACAACTGTAGGTGCTCCCTCATTTAGTCAATTAGTTACCAATCAGCGTCACTCCTTCTCGGCGAATTTGGCCGCGTCCTGCGTGGGCGATAAACTTCAAGCGTCATGATTCTAACACATTTGTAGTTACGAGACTGTCCTGATGAGCGACAGCGTCACTGTAGCGCTACAAGCGCGACATTCGACGACGCTTGAACTTCAAACTTGCTTCAGTTTTGCCGCGCGTCAAACGCTACATTTTCTCTACGACCTACATGATCATACAAGAAATCATTATATAAGTATGATCAAGTTGGTCTTGATTTCGTGATCTCGTCCTAATCTTTATAGGTTAGCTCACGGTTTTGTGCAAAATTCGAGATAAAAAAACTCTTAATGAAATTTGGATACGAGAAGTATGCAAGAGACCTCCCCTTTATTTTTTCGCGTATTTTACGCCACGTCATCTGACCTAAATGCAGGACACTCAATCCAGCTGACGTGACGCTACACTTTTGTCGCTTGAAGTTGTAGTTTTGTCAATATTCGTGAAATAAATTATTATCAAAATTAAGTAAGTTTCAGAATGACGTGTTTTTTTGGGAATTTATGAATCACATAATGAAAAAAGTTTTAATTATTTTCTTTTGGGTATAGTGGATTTGTGTAATTTGATCCAGATTGCTAAAAAACGAAATTTCAATGTTTTGTATAACTATTAATAGATGAAAACTTTGATGCTTATTAATATTCAAAAGGCGTTTCGTCTTTCGATTGAGTTGTATTGAGGTATACATTGAACACAATTATAATAGTTTTTAACTAGCAATGGAAATGGACACGAATATAAAAATGCATGTTTACAGTAACTAATTTTAAATTTGAAGTCGAGAGAGAGAGAGAGTTGAGACGTTGTGTGATCATTAATATAAAACCAAGTTCTTGGTTGTGTAGAACATTCAAATATTGTATAAATTATAGACGTTAGAAAACGAAAGCTTCATTTCTAAAATCGCCTTGGATACTCTGTATCATGCAGCATCCGTTGTGCCAAGTTGTTCTCCAGCGGCGGCATCATCTAGGTATCTGCCTCGCGGCGACCCGTGAGGCCTTATGACCTACCGCCCACCGTCTTCCGATGTTCGTGAGAGCGCTCCGCTCTTCGGCAAGTACGAAATCGCCTCGCGTGTTCGAAATCACCTCCTCCCTCACTGCCACAACTGCCGCTTGCCTGAGACTCGTCCTTGTGGGCGAGCCAAGTGATTTGCCTGATGCATTATGGCGGACTTTCTTCAACAAGATGTTTGGTCCGCAGTCAACGATCAACACTTGCTCTGACATAATATATTTGTGATGAGTGCACTCGTTATTTTAAGTGATGTTTCTTTAAGATACTGTTTTGAGTGGTTGTTGAGCGTAAGTGACTGGTTTGTTACAATAAGTTTGTCTTGTAACTCAGGGTTAATGAGGTTTGACCTTTTCTGATAAGATAATTCGCTGAATATTCTTCTTGTCAATGAATGCCAAATATCTTGAGTTTTTGAATAATTGGTTTATGTTTGATTGACCTATATACATTGATTACATCGTATGTTACTTATCCATTTACTAAGGTGCTAATAATGCAATATGTTGTGGGGTAAGTTGATCATCTCCATTGAAAGTACTATTATACAATGTTTAAACTTTTTACATGATTTATACATCTTATTAGTAGAAGTATCTTAAAATAATTTTCAATTAGTCGTCTGAAATCAAAGTCGGCGCTGTATATGAGAAATATATTTAGTGTGTAGATCGAAATACTCAATTTGCCTTTATGCATGCGGTGTGGGGTAAGTTGAGTATAGACCTCGTATTTATCTTGTCCTGACATAAGAGTATGTTAGTTACACTTTCAAATTTGTTTCAACTGTTTCAAATTGATGATTAAATGGCTGTTAAATACTCACTTCTTTCATTTCGATTATACGTATCGAATATGTATTAAGTTAATGCTATTCTCTGTTTGTTAAATTCGTTTGTCCCAGAATTTATACACCTTGTTTCATTCACTTCAGTCTTTTATAGCTTATGCTTGCAGTTTGGTCTCCATGTCTTTCTGTGTCTTGTTTTATAGGCCTGCATCCTAAAATATAAGTAAATACAAAAACTTCAATTCGATTTTTAAGAAAGTGGAGTGGGGCAAGTTGAGCAACCGTTGCTCAACTGACACATTCCTCTCTTATCTAACTAATGAAAATGGTGTGTTCTATCATGCTTCCATACTTATATCCGAATATTGTTTTCTCCCTTTTTGTGTGTGTAACTTTTTGCATAAGAACACGTTTCCATAACCAAGACGTCGAATAATATGAATACAAAAATGGTTATACCAATTGATTCTGGTTTCAAAGCTACTTTATTATATTTCCAGACATTGAGATGATTCAAGAAGTATCAAATACTAATTTTCATTGTTTATGGTTTTTCGATTTCTATCTTTCAGCGAATTTGTGTCTTGTTCTCATTTATCAACTATATCAAAACGTAATTGCCTCCTTCGTGTTATTAAATTTATCGACTCTAAAAAACGTCTCATATTTATTTGTGTATAAGTTTTGGGACGAAGGCGAATTTTACGTTACAAATTTGGTATTCGTTTCGAGCTCTGTGTAGCGAAATAAACGTTCAAAAATTTGACGAGAAATGGCCGGATCGGTAGAGAAATTACTTTTAATATTTACTCGAAAAAGAGCAAACATTCTGATGAATCCGATCTCAAATAACTGCATGGACCGGTTCAAAATGAAAGAAAGATCTTACAATATCACTATGGTCACACTCTCTTCGACAAAGATTTTTTGTGACTGTGTTGATTCAGTCTAGTAGTTACAGTATTACAATGTCCATGCAAAATCTCTGTACAAAGTTTTTTATTTATGAAACTCTTAACATATTACTAGGAAAAATATCATAATTCGTTAATGATATTGTTGTCATCGTTGTCGTTGAGAAATATCCGTGATGTAACTTGTGAGCGTTTTCATGTGTATATATAAATTTCTCATTTATTAATCAGTTGTTCCTTCTACGTTCTTGTCCCGTTGGCAGGATTGAGTAACAATTCATCATTCTTTGGGTCGAGTGCTATGGGCTTATTTTTGCATTGTTATTCATTGATCCATGAAGGTTTATTTTAATTAATGTGTTTTGTATTGACCACTTCTTAAAGAATCCATATCTTTTCTTATAAGTCTCGTGAAAAGTAATAAAATTGTTTCCGATAATAGGCAATCTTCATTTTTAATATATTCTTTTTAAGAACGAAAATGTATACGATGTAGGTTAATCGCTGGAATTTACGAGCAATCATTATCGTTATAGCTAAAATAAGAAAGCAAAATCATTACAATTCTATTTAATATCTCTTCTTGGTATGAGCGTGTTTTCATTTTTTTTTAAGACTGCGATGTATTATTAAAGTTTAAAAGAACAATAAATATTTGTTGAGTCCCTTGACTTGTGATCTAATTGATGAAATCAACTTTCTTGTAAGACGACGTGATGGGGAAATGGATTAGGGGAAAATGGAATATTGTTTAATATTTGCAGAGTGACATACATGTATGATTTACGTTCCTGGAAAGGACACGTATTCATCAACGTAAGAATAATTAGTATATTGATTTCTTCTCTTTACCAGGACTGAGTATCACATCAATATATTACTTTCATACGTCACTGAGAGCAAATTTAGTTTAACGCTCTGATGGGTCCACACCTCTTAAATAGACCACAGTTTCCATGACACTCATCGCGCTTCTTGGAGATAAGCTTATTACTAATAGAGTATGGAAATTCCACATAACGACTTAGTTAAGGAATGGAATTTAAATTAAATAAATAAACAAGCTAATTAAAACTCACTACAATTCTTTGTATACTATTACATTAAAAAAAGGTTGTAAATCATGCATTTTACTAATATAACTTTTCAAATAATAAAGGTAATAAATATTAACTTGGTTGTATATTTTGGTGTTTCTTTTGCTAAATATATTTCTAAGTTCTTTGCCATCTGTACGTAGCATATGCATGCAAGTATATTTTGATATCTTTTATTAAATTGAATTTAGGGCATCTTAAACACATGCAGTTTTCGAGATTTCTCGGAGTGTGTTGTTGTGAGTAGAAATTTTGAAACTTCGATATCACAACAAACAGTGATCGCATGTCCATGACTTTTGGTCTCAAGGAAGTGGAGACACGTTTCTAGTGAAATATGCTGAATTCCGGGTTTCGAGAGCCACTTTCAGTTGGCGCGTCGTGAACGGACTTTTTAAAGGCAATTCTATTTAATAGGTGCGTGCACCGAAGCAGATGTTTCGTTAGTCGTTTTACTGCCGCTCGTTCTCGTCGAACGAGACTGCTAGACAGTCGTCGCACCGACTCTACACCTTTCTTTGCAAATTCTTTGGGTAACACGTATGTCGTGTCGACCAAGTTACATAAACGACATGCTCCACAGCCTCTCAGTGGAACTTATCGTTGCATCTGTTGATGTTCAACTACCGCGTTATGTTTCTATTTCCGGTCCACTAGCATTTGAAATGTAGACGAAGCGTAAGTTAAATGAATTGGTGATAATTGATATTACTTTTTATGAGTTTGCATCAATGATGACGTAACGGTCGTGACTACAATTTTAAGATATGTAGAATAAGAAGAAATCTGAAATGTTGCGAATTGTACAATTGGTGTTTGCAGTTGTTCCTAACTTCACGGATAAATATAGTGAATGTATACGTTTTATACACAAAAATTCATTTTTAATCTATTCTATACATTTTATTTAGTATTACGAAATTGGAAGAATTTGTGAGATGAAGTCTTGGGAAGTAAGAAAACCATATCGCCTTTGTTTGAATGGTGATGTGTAATGACCTATTCCGAGATGACTGATAACCGAGTTTTCAATTAAATTGATAGATTTTGAACGCCGCTTGAACTATACTTGGAAAAATTTATCAATCTTCAACTTTCTGGAAAACATTAGTTCTAATCTTGTCCAGTTCGGTCTGAGCTTATGACCGGATATTGCGCTAAATAATATTCAGTTTTGTCAAGATCGTGAATTACTAGGAATATTTTTTACCTAATAAAATCTTCTTTAATTAATCTAATTAATTTTCCGACTAGAACAGTTAACACAAATACAAATCTAACAGATATAACTATTTCTCGATTTTGGCTTAAGGTTTTCTAATACCGGGTTTTGCTCCGGTTTTCCTTCGGATAGAGGCGGATTTCTTATACATGTTCCCTAGGTTTTGTCTAGGGGCGTGTTTATTGTAACAATAAATCGTGAATTTAGTTTTATTTCAATTCTTATGATTTTTAAACACTATACTCAGAATAATCTATAGTGCGATAATAATTTGTACATGTAATTTTTTTGCGTTAAATTACAAACATATTGATATTCTCTTAGTATATAACTCGCAGCTAACTTTTCATCGTATCTAGGAAATTTTTGCTGAAATATTTGAATCCGCCTCTGCCTTAGGGCCCTTGATCGGAATTGATGGGATGATCCCTTGCTTGCTTCCCTAGAGTAAATTAGTTTATTGTTCTTCACGTGGTCATACGCAGTTGTACTGCTTTTTTGACAATAAATAAATAATATGATTGTAATGAATCTTCTTTCTTATTCAATCCTGATTTATCTTTTATCCTCCTCCTTTGTTTGAAATAAAAAACAGAAGTAGAAGTAAATATCTTCTTTTCTTTTTTTTTTTTTGTGGGGCTTTAGGGCTCGTCAACATCGAGGTCATTATAGCCCATGTAAATATTATCCTAATCTGTATTGTGAAGTAAAAGAAAACCCAATTGTAACTAATCTGCATTGTCAACAGTAATTGTTTCATCGCGTTAACTGTATAAAATGCTTGATACAAACCTTTAAACGCTTTCAAACTTGTAAAGTATAAATGGAAACCATAAGTAATTTATTCTTCTAATAATCGCTAGCATTTCATGGGATGGCAAACGTTAGCTACTTAGGGACAAGCTGTGTATTTCGATAAACTGTCTACGGTAGAGATTTACGACTGTGGCAAATGCGAAACCCATTTACTGGCTATTTGTGCGTCGTGAAGCTGATAAGTCTTGGGAATTGTGCTATTGTGGCTTGCTTCGTACTCCTCCTGTGTATTTACCCTCCCTCGTGCCTTGCAATACTATCATCTCCTATTAACCCTTCAACGGACGTATGTATGGAGTTCTCCCGGAAACTTCAGTTTCTATGTTAATGATGAATGAACTTCCGATAAATGTCCTCATTGTACACCCTTTAAGTGCATATTGTATAAATTTTAGAAAGTTCATTTTCTGGAAAATCGGTATATTTTGAATTACAAAAACCTGTTAAGGAGTTTTTATTAGATTGACCATTTTTTTTGTTATTGACCTTGAAACTACCAAGAGGGGTCAATTTTTAAAATTTTTTAAATTTTTATGTGAACACATCATCTCTGCTTTGCGTTATTGTTAAATTCATTTATTAAGAGTACATTATGTCTGTTGGGTTCGTTGCATAATGTGTTCGTCCCTAATATTAATTTAATTCAGTTGGGGTCTATGTTGACCCATCATGGTATGTTTTGTTGTACAATTTTTAAAATAATTTTTCTATAAACTACAGCGCTGAAGTTGCGTTTGAACGCTTGCGTAGCTTTGTCTATAGTTTTCACTTTATACTTTATTTTTTCAGCTGGGCTTACCAAATCTATGAACGAGAAAAGAGTTTCAAGAGTCTACGGGTACTACAGTATTGTTCTACCGACTGTGGTACATCGTCATTAGTGTGATTTGATTGATCAGTACTCAGTGTCGAGACAGCTGGTTACGCTATTGACTCAGCTATGGTTTAGTGAAAAAGTTACCTTCTTGCCACTCTGTGAAACACAAGAAAATCTCACCAAGAATATTTGTTAAACCGAAGTTACTATTTTAACTAACTCAACAAATGTACTTCGAGTTCTTTCATTTAAATATATACATCAATATAATAATATAAATAAAATACAGATTTACAACTTGCGCTTAAGAGTACGATGTGGTACTCGAAGGTGACAATCGCGTTCGGGTGCAGTGTGCGGGCTTGATCCGGGACTAGAAGCTGTGCCAAATTCATATTCCTCTCCACAATCTATCTTCGATTCCGGTTCTCGAAAATCAAAAACTCTTTGCGAAAATAAAATAATTATATTTCATCATAATGACCAATCCCTTGCAAACAAATTGACAGATATTGAAATTTTGGTACACGAAAATGCATTCGATTTGCTATGCCTCACAGAACAATGGCTTTCAACTAACAGCATCAATAATACTATTTCTAATTATTATTTAGCAAGTTCTTACTATCGGCAAAATTAAAGGAAAATATCCTCACGGAGGTACGTGTATCTACGTGATATTTTATCTTCTCCACTGACAGGCTACGAGAATTTCTGCGTATATAGTGTGTTCGAATTTTCTGCAGTTAATCTATCCGACACCGGTATTATTGTTTTGTGTATTTATAAACTTCCTTAATCAGATCTTGACATATTATTTCGGAACGAAATTGTTTTAAAACATATTACACATAAATCTACTAAATTATCGTTATATGTGGTGATTTCAACATGGATTTCCTGAGTACATCCAACTCGCACATTCACCAATTAATTGATTCAAGAATCTTATCGACTCCTTCAACCTTATTACTACGCTAAACGACCCCACACGGCTCTCCAGTTCATCTGTTTCATTGCTAGGATTTCATTCTGATTATCGTCAACAATGGAATCTCGTATTTCTCTGAAGTGTTTATCGCCGGCTACAGCGATCACCTTGCTCAAGTGTTGACTATTAAACATAAAATCCTTGACAAGTTTTCAAAAGTTTAATGACACAAATCTATTCATATTTATAAATTATTTGCGTGAAGAAACATTGAAAGATGTTTACAATTGCCAAAACACCGACGACAAATTCAACGTATTTATCTCAATATCCTAAAAAATTTGAACTAGGTTTTCCATAAAACGCAAGTTAACCAACACAAAAAAAATACAATAGATCTATCACCCAAGGGATAAGAATTTATTAAAAAACAAACGCCGTTTATTTTATCATTCAAAACTCTATAACAAACCACCCGAATTACATGATAATTTTCGTAAATATGAGACCATTCTTCAAAAAGTAGTCTATGCACCTAAAGTTATGGAGAAAGACAGGCAGGTACTAAAATCGAACAACCGGACGAAAGCCATGTGAAAATTTTTAAAATTACACTTAAACTTCTGAAAATCGCGAAGAAAATATCTCTCTACTAATCGATTGCAAAAACGTATCATAGACCATCGCAAATTTGTTTAATTCTTACTTCTCAGTAGTAGGCAAAATAACGAACTCAGGATCTCCAAATCTATGTCCTTCAATTATGTCCACCCACGTACCCAATTCTATGTTCACTTCCGACACTAACGCCAGATAAATAATGAGAATCATCAGCTCCTTAAAAACCAAATTTTCAACAGGCATAAATGATATACCCGAGTTAATTGTTAAATTTTCGTCCCACGTTATATTAAAACCTCTCATAAATATTTTAATATTTCTTTATCGGAAGGGGTGTTTCCTAACATATTTAAGAGAGCTAAACCTTTACACAAGAAAGGAAACAAACTTCATGTTGGAAATTATCGACTAATATCTCTACTATCCACTTTCTCAAAAATCCTAGGAAAATTGTTCTATAAGCGTATTCTAGACTTTATATCAAAAAATAACATTCACTCTGACTATCAACAAGGTTTACGGAAATTCTTTTCCACTACAAGCACCATATTTTCTTTCTTAAACGATGTCACCACATCTCTTGACCGTGGAGAAAATCCTCAGGGTGTTTTTCTTGACTTATCCAAATCATTCCACGTCATCGATCACGAAATTCTCCTTTCCAAATTGCATTCTTTTGGCATTCGTGGACTTCCACATCAATGGCTACTTTCTTATTTAAAAGATAGATATCAACAGGTCGAAATATCCTGTACTAAAAATAAAGTACTTCAACGTTGTCTTTCAGAAACAAAAGCACTTACTTACGGAGTACCCCAAAGCTCAATTCTCGGCCCTGTACTCTTTTTATTGTATGTGAACGACATGTCATCATCCAAATCAGATTGCAAAATGGTTCTTTTTTGCTGATGACACTAATTTACTACGTCAACTCAAGAAGTTTTGTTTAACTTGTCGGCTTGGTTCCATGCAAATCGTTGTATTGTAAACACTGACAAAACAGTGCCTGTTATTTCTTTCTTTACACGGAACACAAGTATAAACTGTTACGAATACAGAATTATTAGGTCTCCATAATCAAGGCAATTTAAAATGTAATGGTCACGTTGACAATCTTAATTCTCAATTAAGCAAATTGTATTACTCATTCTCAATCTTAGTTAACGTAGTTAGTCCACATATTTCCCGTTGAGTACTTTTAGTATATGTTTACTCCCATTTACGTTACGGCATTATCTTCTGGGGCAATTCCTGTCAGAGTATTGAAACTTCAGAAGAAGATAGGATAATTTGTAAATTTCACTCTAGTAAACTTTTATTTAAGGAATTAAATATCTTAACACTTCCCTGCATTTATGTTTATGAAACTGTCGTTTTTGTTAATACCGAATTACTGAAGTGCCATCCTTGCTTCATACGAAACAGTCTCGTTCACGAACACTTAGTAATAATATTCATCGTCCAGGAGTGTCAACCACTCTTTGCCAAAAAGGACCATATCATTCGGGAATCGTTCTATATTGTTGTATTTGTAAATGGGAAATGGAGCGTCTTGTTGAAGCTCATCTACATGGAGCGATAGGAGGTAGGAGTTGGGTGGTAGGTCAGTTAGTAAGTGGGCCGGTTAGCTGGGTTTACCAAGAACGTGGCCCACGTGGAGGGGTTAGCAGAAGTAGTAAGTAATAGTTAGGCTTATTGATATTAGGAGGAGCTTGTTTGAGGAAGGAAGGTTTGCTTTTCTGTAGTCACAGTAATACGAAATTGGACAATTGTGTGAAAACCTACAAATTTGCTGGTCCCATCGGGAACCCGGGGTGACTTGGTGATGAGCGACAACAGTACCACCTGCGCCACCGGTGGGGCTGTCGTTCTATATACGAGTAATTCCCTCCACAAAAATATAAATGATATTATGAAATTGAATCTCTTCCAATCCGCGGTTAAAAGCTAGCTCCTATACCAGTGCTTCTACAATGTAAAAGAATTTATTGATTTTAATAAAAGTTAAATCAGTCTTGTATTTTATCACGACATTACTGTTATACTTTTAAAAAAATTATAACAATTTCAAAAACTATTTTCTTGCACGCTTGTGTTGTTTTATGATTCATGTTAATTTAGTTTTATGTGTACTTAACTTTGGCACGGTTGTGTACATTAATTCTGTAGTCTCATCCGGGCCCGGGTTTTTCTCCTGTTTTTCTCCTGTTTTCCTATACAGGTTCCCTAGGCTTTTTAGGGGCGCGTTTATTGAAACAAGGGACCGTGAATTTTGTGTTATTTCATTTCATATGATTTTTTTCAGAACTATACTCAGAATAATCTAATTGTTCGATAATAATTCGTACATGTAAAATGCATTTTTTGTGTTAAATTACAAACATGTAGTTATTCTATTAGTATTATAACCCGTAGCTAACTTTTTATCTTATCTAGGAATTTTTGCTGAAATTTTTGAATCCGCCTCTACCTCAGAACCCTTGATCGGAATTGATAGGATGCTTGCTTCCGGAGAGTAAACTAGCTTATTGTCCTCCACGTGGTCATCCGCAGTTTGTACTGCTTTTTTGACAATAAATTTATTATTATTAAGTTGATCAACTAATTGTATTGGCGCTGATCAGTAAGAAGGTACATAATGTATGAATGACAGAAAGGAGGGGGAATTGACGAATATTTCCGAGAATTTAATGGCTAAGGGAATAAGTATATAACCTAATAAATATGGTGTAAGTGGGCACCATTGAAACTGCACTATTGTTTAAAAATATAGTACAAATTATACAAATATTACGATTTATATTACTACACAGATACTTGTAGTACATAAATGTTTCATTTTTCTTTAATCGAATTTAAGTGTACCTGCTGTAATGGAAAACTTACATCTTGCCAAAAACTTGTAGCTTTACTAGGCGGAACCCTGCAGTCAAGAAACTCAGGAATTCAATAGCACATTTTTCATTTGGGGGAATAATGTGTGATACAATTTTCCCCATGCGGCTTTTTTTCTTATTGTAATTAATCACGGGAAGGTAGAAGAATATCTATTGCAGAAAAGTGGTTATGTTCTGAGCTTGGGCGGTCAGGAGCTTCTGACACAAGATTGGTTTGAATATCTAATATTTGAATTTCTCCCGGCAGCACAAAAGAAAACTAAGTGTTCTCTTGAAATGCTTTGAGACAACTTGAGTGTTATGTCGGTTCGAAGATTATAATGCAGATTAATGATTCAAGGTAAATAGAAAATCAATTTTAAAACTATTTAAATGAGCTTTTAAATATTTTGCTATTGTCATATTGAATAATTTGAGACTTCTTTTCACTGTTTGTAGCAAAACGTAAGAGATTTTTTATGAATTTTGGACTCGAGGTCACTTGGAATACATTTGTATCGAAAATATGCTAATAATTATACATACCTGGTCAAAATTATATCATGTGTTGAAATGTATCGGTGTGAAATGAAGTACAAGGATGTCACCATGAGTCTTCTGAAAACTCCAATGCCACTTTTTTTCACTGGACAACAATTAGAGTACCGTAGGTGAAAATTTGATGAACATCAAACTAAAAAAAATTCAAATGTGGTTAATCGCGCATATACAAAATCAATAAGGTCCTCGTCCAGTATCTACATCTCTGAGGGTCACGTTTGGTTGTGTTAAGTTAGGCAAAGTGCTACCTGAGCAGGGAATCCTTTTCGTAAAGGAGGGTCTAAGAGCCTGTCATGTAATATTATAGGAGAGGTTTGGTTCCTCGTGGAAGTTCCAAAACGTTTGTGACATTCTAGCGGCTTCGGTGTCTTGGGTGTCACTTGATGGGGAAAGAGTTGAACTTAATAGTGAGTTTTGGCAAATTAAAAAAATATGAATGACTTCAATTTTAGTGTGCAATGGGTGCTCACAAAATTTTATCCCGAAAACGCTTTAAGACGAAGAGGGGCTGGGATAGTATTAAACATCCCTTCCATAAGGATAATTAAGTGGCGGGACCGAAATTGTTGATTTGCGAGTTTTGCTTAAACATTATTAGTTCAAATGAAATACATTTTTACTCCAACCACACAATTGAAATGTAAAAAAAACCCTCTTTAGTTGAATTGTTTGAAAAAGTTGGGTTCACTCCCAGCACTTTCATCAAGTTCCTTGGACACACACGCTTCTAACCAGTTTTAGAACACGGGTCATTCCATGTCAAATCAACACAGGGTCTAAATCTCACCATGGAAATCTCAGACGGTCATGTAAAGAATCTATTAAAACAGTGTTGATGTGACGTGAAATGGCCCACATCCGAAAAAAACTTTTTCTCAAAGACAATTTGAGAAAATGAGATTTGGGTCGTCTTCGGTGGTGGTTGTTGTCTCCCTCAAATTGTAGCATGGACCTTGTGGTCTCTACACAATGACATAGGCTATTTCGGATATTTTGAAGAGAGTTTGATTTACGCAAAATTCCCTCAAACACTTAGTTTTCCAGCGAAATAGGGATAGCACATTGTGTTCCTTTATAATGCACGTTATAGAACAAACAAGGCTACTTCAAATGTCGTTAAATTTTGATTCATTATCAGCAGTATAGAGGTACACGAAGATAATGTAATTGGGACATAATATTATAATTTTTTCATGACAGCGCATTGTATATTCACTGTCTCTTCACGTCTGCGTCCTAAGTATTGTATAATGAGCTATATTATCATGTGGGCTTCACCTGCCCTCAGGTAACATTCATACTTCAATATATTCTCAATTTATTAACTGAAAGAGGTTCTGACCGACTATGTGAATTTCTTCAGTACATGCGATTTTCCTCCACACCATCTGTTGCGGAGATGAAAAAACACTGAATGCAAGGAGGCGGCAATTTGACCTTTTCCTATGATAATCGAAAGTAAATAAGCTTCATTTGATATAAATAATTCAAGAACGCATGAAAAACGTACCCGACAGAAATTTCTGATAATCCCATTTGCATTGTCGATTTTTGTTTTAATCAAGTGGAGAAATTGTATCTTAGCAATGCAAGAATTCCTTAACTTTGTTGTATTAAACCTTTTGTACCTAATATACCTCCACTTCCCCGACGTGCAATGTATTGATAAACGTTGAAATTGACATTTTAAAAACAGTAACTTGTTACATACATCTGTATTGATCCATAATTATACGAGATAAGTACAGTAAATTCATTGTCTTTGGGCATTGAAGAATAATCCTACCCGAAGCATTCCATTAATTTTATATGATCAATGATTTGTGTAATATGTCGAGAACAGTCTTTGAATGCTTGTGGAAAGAAGTGTTTGTGAAGTGTGCGAGCTTGATTGAACATTATGCCACGTAAACCTCGAATCCATTTCCTTTTATGTGAAATGTTTGCTCATCCCTGCAGGCGACAAGGGCGAGTTGTTATCGATGCTTTTGACACGATTTCTAACGTGAGCGTTCCAATGCAGTTCGCAGGTAAATCTCGTTGATATTTGTAGTAGCAGCGAGCACTGTGTGAGCTCGGGTTCAGGAGGCGAAGAACGCTGGCCGCAGGCTCCGCCTCCGCTCGCAAATCATGCCGAGTGACCATTGCCCGACGATGATTTACTAAGGCAATAACACGCGTTTGTAACACGAGCTATCATTATAATATTTCACTGGGCCTTTTGACTGCCCGGAGGAGACTAGAGTGTTGTGTGGAAGGACTAACTGTGCGGCGCTGGCGATAACGACAGTATTTGTTACACTGGACAAGTTCCATGTCAATCTTTAATCTGTGGTGAATGAACCGTTAGGTGGCAGACCTTATGGATAAATTATTAAAACGTGTTTACAGCTGATTTAGCAAAGTTGAGTAATTATATGAGTGTAATAAAAAAATTATGAGTGTAATAAAAATGCGTTGGTTTACGTCTTAATCAAATATATCTAAAAACCAGTGAAATGTAATAGGATTCATGATACATCTCGATTGTGATCAGCTAGAGAATAAAAATTCTGAAGAATTATTTTGCGAATAACATCAAGCGACGCTACAAAATCTAAGACTTAGTATAATAGTCGTTTAATAATAAATAAATAAATTTATTGTCAAAAAACAGTACAAACTGCGTATGACCACGTGGAGGGAAAAAAAACTAATTTACTCTCCGGAAGCAAGCAAGGGACCATCCCATCAATTCCGATCAAGGGCCCTAAGGCAGAGGCGGATTCAAAAAATTCAGCAAAAATTCCTAGATAAGATAAAAAGTTAGCTGCGAGTTATAATACTAATAGAATGTCAATATGTTTGTAATTTTAAGCAAAAAATTACATGTAAGTTATTATCGAACTATAGATTATTCTGAGTATAGTGCTTAAAAATTGAAATAACACTAAATTCACGATTTATTGTTACAATAGACCCGCCCCTAGACAAAGCCTAGAGAACCTGTATGATAAATCCGCCTCTACCCGAAGGAAAACCGGAGAAAAACCCGGGCCAGGATGGGGCTACAGAATTTATGTACACAAACGTGCCAATGTTGAGTACACATAAAACTAAATTAATATGAGCCATAAGACAACACAATCATGCAAGAAAATAGTTTTTGAAATTGTTATAAGTTGTTTAAAAAGTACTACAGCAATGGCGTGATAAAGCACAAGACGAATTTAACTTTTGTTAAAATCAATAAATTCTTTTACAGTGTAGAAGCACTGGTGCAGGAGGTAGTTTTTAACCGCGGATTTGAAGATATTCAATTTCATAATATCTTTTATATTCTTGGGCAGGGAATTATATAGAACGATTCCCGAATGGTATGGTCCGTTTTGTCAAAGAGTGGTTGACACTCTAGGGCGATGAATATTACTACTATTGCGTGTATAGTGTTCGTGAACGAGACTGTTTCTAATGAAACAAGGGTGGTGCTTCAGTAATTTGGACTTAACAAACACGACTGTTTCATAAATATAAATGCAGGGAAGTGTTAATATATTTAATTCCTTGAATAAAGGTTTACAAGAGTTTCGGGGGTGAGATTTACAAATTATCCGAACTATCCTCTTCTGAATTCTGAAAGTTTGAATACTCTGACCGGAATTACCCCAGAAGGTAATGCCGTAACGTAAATGGGAGTAAACGTTTGCAAAATATACGCAACGGGAAATACGTGGACTAACTGCGTTAACTAAGATTCGGAATGCGTAACACAATTTGCTTAATTGGGAATTAAGATTGTCAATGTGACAATTCCATTTGAGGTTGTCTTGAATA
Source organism: Laupala kohalensis (assembly GCA_002313205.1). NCBI lineage: Eukaryota > Metazoa > Arthropoda > Insecta > Orthoptera > Trigonidiidae > Laupala > Laupala kohalensis. The sequence continues at coordinate 952,125 of NNCF01128078.1, read as the reverse complement.
TGGAGACCTAAGAATTTTGTATTTGTAACAGTTTTTAATTGTGTTCCGTTTAAAGAAAGAGAAACCTGGGGTAAAGATTTTGTGATACTATTGTGAAATGACATAGACACTGTTTTGTCAGTGTTTACAATGAGACGATTTGCATGGAACCAAGTCGAAAGGTTAGACAAAACTTTTTGAGCATTGGCGTGTTTACATAGTAAATTAGTGTCATCAGCAAAAAGAACCATTTTGCAATCTGATGTGGATGATGACATGTCGTTCACATACAATAAAAAGAGTATAGGGCCGAGAATTGATCCTTGGGGTACTCCGCAAGTAAGTGGCTTTGTTTCTGAAAGACAACGCTCAAGTATTTTATTTTTAGTATAGGATATTTCTACTTGTTGATATCTATCTTTTAAATAAGAAGTTAGCCATTGATGTGGAAGTCCACGAATGCCTAAAGAATGCAATTTGGTAAGGAGAATTCCGTGATCGATGACATCGAATGCTTTGGATAAGTCAAGAAAAACACCCTGAGGATTTTCTCCACTGTCTAGAGATGTGGTAACATCGTTTAAGAAGGAAAATATGGCGCTTGTAGTGGAAAAGGATTTCCTAAAACCGTGTTGATCGTCAGAGAGAATGTTATATTTTGATAAAAAATCTAGAAGACGCTTATAGAACAATTTTTCTAGGATTTTTGAGAAAGTGGGTAGTAGAGATATTGGTCGGTAATTTCCAATATTAAGTTTGTTTCCTTTCTTGTGTAAAGGTTTCACTTTAGCTCTCTTAAATATATTGGGAAACACCCCTTCCGATAAAGAACTATTAAAAATATTTACGAGTGGATTTAATATAGCGTGGGACGAAGATTTAACAATAAACTCAGGTATATCATCTATGCCTCGTGAAAATTTGTTTTTTAAGGAGCTGATGATTCCCATGACTTCACTGGCGTTAGTTTCGGAAGTGAACATAGAATTGGGTATGTGGGTGGTAATAATTGGAGGACATTGATTTGGATATATTGAGTTCGTTATTTTACCAACTTCTGAGAAGTGAGAATTAAACAAACTTGCGATGTCCTGAGGATTTGACACGATCTTGCCATCGTTTAGTAAAGAAACATTTTCTTCGCGATTTTCAGAAGTTGACGTGTAATTGTTAACAATATTCCACATGGCTTTCATCCGGTTGTTCGATTTTAGTATATGCCTGTCGTTTTCCATAACTTTAGCTGCATAGACTACTTTTCGGAGAATAGTCTTATATTTACGAAAATAATTATGGAATTCGGGTGGCTGGTTATAGCGTTTTGAAAGATAATATAAACGGCGTTTGTTTTTTGAAGAAATTCTTATCCCTAGGGTGATCCATCTATTGTATTTTTTTGTGTTAATTAACTTGCGTTTTATGGGAAAACTAGAGTTGTAATGTTTTAGGAATGTTGAGATAAATACATTGAATTTGTCGTCGGTGTTTTGGCAATTGTAAACATCTTTCCATGTTTCTTCACGCAAATAATTTACGAATATGGATTTATTTATGTCATTAAACTCTCTTGTAAATTTGTAAAGGATTTTAAGCGGTTTTAGTGTATTATTAATAGTCAATACTTGAGCAAGGTGATCACTGTATCCGGCGATAAACACTTCAGAGAGATACGAGATTCCATTGTTGACTATAATTTGATCTAGCAATGTTTGAGATGAGCCGGAGAGGCGAGTGGGGTCATTTATCGTAGTAATAAGGTTGAAGGAGTCGATAAGATTCTTGAATCGATTAACTGGTGAATGTGCAGAGTCGGATGTACTCAAGAAATCGATATTGAAATCACCACATATAACGATAGATTTAGTAGATTTATGTGCGATATGTTCTAAAACATTTTCGAAGTTCCGAAAAAATATGTCAAGATCTGATTGAGGAGGTCTATAAATACACAAAACAACAATACCGGTGTCGGTCAGTTCAACTGCAGAAATTTCGAACACACTATCTACGCAGAAGTTCTCGTAGCCTGTCAGTGGAGAAGATAAAATATCATTACGAACGTAGATACACGTACCTCCGTGGGGATTTTTGCCTTTAAAATTTTGCCGACAGTAAGAACTTGCTAAATAATAATTAGAAATAGCAGTATCGTTGATGTTGTTAGTTGAAAGCCAATGCTCTGTGAGGCATAGCAAATCGAATCGATTTTCGTGTACCAGAATTTCAATGTCTGTCAATTTGTTTGAAAGGGATTGGACATTATGATGAAATATAATTATTTTATTTTCGCAAAGAGTTTGTGACTCACGAGAAATGGAATCGACGTTAGATTGTGGAGAGGAATTTGAAATTGGTACAGCTTCTAGTTCCGGATGAAGCTCGCACACAGCACCTGAACGCGATTGTCACCTTCGAGTACCACATCGTACTCCTGAGCGCAAGTTGTAACGGTGTATGGGGGCGACAGGAGGAATAGATGTTGACGTGGGAGATGAGGAAGCAGTAGGTGAAAGAACGGGGACAGGAGAAGAAATGGGTGTGGAGATAGGAAGAGGAAATGGTGATGAGGTAGGATATACCTAGTCATTCATAAGGAACGTCTCATTAACGATATATTCCTGATGTGTTATTTGTTTCATTCGTATCTTCATCTTAAACTTTTGAATCAAGTGATTTCGCTTTTTGTATTTTGAAATGTGTGTTGTTTATTATTAATACACATAAGTAAAATCAATTTTAATCAATTTTGACACCGATGGGATAGGGACGAAGCAATGAGTGAGGGTAATGTCATTAAGAAATTCAGTTCCTTTAAAGTTATTCTCTGTTATCGTATTAATTTAACTTGTTGGAGTGCGATCACATATGTTCATGAAAAAATCAAAATCTCTGACTGTATGACATAAATTTAGATGGCAACGTCAAGACGAATAACAATTTATCGTTCCGAGTATTTACGTCAGTCTAGCATCCATGTTTCATCTGCTTGTTCAATGCATCACATGTATCAGAGCATACTGCGCTACCCAAAGTGAGTATTATTATGAAACGCGAGAAAGAAAAATCTGTGGGTTTTTGTTGCATGAGAGGAATTTTGTGTGATTTTTTTGTTATGCAGCAACTGTTATCTCAGTAATCTACTCAAATTCAGGTTGAATCATTCCGAACACACTTTATTTTTTTGGAAGCGGTAATAATTTTTCTAAATAGTTTTCATTTATTTTCAAAATATGTATTTCGTGAAGATTACATTTTCTTTTTTGTTTTTAGGATTTGTTCCGGCATTCCGAATTGCTCCGATGAACACATAACGTAAGTTTAAAATATATTTACATTCAATTTCAGCTCTTTTGGGGGGGGAGGGGAGAAATATACAGCTTTCTATCTGGTGGCTAGTGAAGAATAAATTTTGAAGGTAGTTTATACGAATTGAAATTTAGTGAAAGTATTATTGGATCGATTACTCATACATTTGGTAAAATCAATAAACATTCCACAATATTTATTTTAAAGAATTTTTTCTCATAAACATCCTTGTTAAGGTAAAGCAAAATTGTTGGAATAATATTTTTTTATTTTACTACTCAACGGCAGGTGATAGTTCCTAGCTGTGTCACGGGCGCCTCTCGACGTCTGCATTCACCGCTGGTAATTTTTCATTTGAACGACTCTAGAAAATTATCCTGTGCAACTTATTCAGGAGTGTCATTTCGGAGAAATATTGTAATTATATCATGCATTTTATAGCTCTTGCGTTGACGTGTGCTGTGATTAATGAACCTTCATCGGTTTTTCTGTTTGCTTTGCGCGAACGCTGCCGCAGTCTCGCGTTCAGCTGGTGCAGGCTAAGCCCTTCGTTTTTGTCGGAATCATGATTTTTTAAAATATTAATATCTCGAATTTTGAAGTGATATCAGGGCTAAAACAGATTTTCACGGCGTATCACGACTCTTTCATTAAAATTGTATCATACTTCAGAGGAGATTATTTATGAGTAAAATTACCAGTTGTTCTTGCGATATTCTCTTAGCTTCAAGTGGACTGTTCTTATAGCCACTTTTCTTTTGTAACAGGATTTTCTGTGTTATTTCCTTTTCCAACTCAGATATCTTGGAACTTTTACATTCTATAAATAAATTCTTTAAGTGATTAAATATTTTCAATATTTAAAAACAAAATTCAGTGAAAATTAAGTGAACCAAATTAATTTGCAAACTTTTACTCAGTTGCAATGATTAATATATGATGGATGTAATTACATAAGAAATATATAGAATAAAAAGCAATATATTATGCACTTCTTTAAGAATTGCGTACAACGAAGATAGATTTTCTTCTGTGAGATTCTGTGTCAAGGCAAATTCACTCAGTGAAGATGAGGGTATGTGTTCGTTTATACTTTTGCTCTCACTGCTTTCACTTTATTTTCGTTTGCACAGGACCATGATACTCACGGAAGTAATATTTTTTTCTCCCGGAGGATGTATTTCAAAAGGAAATAACATTATTTTCCCAGCTAACTCAAAAAATACCTCTCTACTTCTTCCATCTCATTTCCTCTAGTGTTTTTCACCCCACATTTTTCTCTATATCTTTAACTCCCACCCTTTCGTATCCATTCGGCTCCTTCTTTCTCGCATGCTCCATTTTATTCCCTATATACCCATTCTTTTCACTTTGTCTCTACATCTCTTCTCTAGACTTTTAACGTCGTTTCATTTTCACTTTGTGGCTGCCCTTATCTCGGTTTATTCTACAGACTCCTATGTTCCCTTCTTTTTTTGTATTCAATTCTCCCTAGACATCTGTGAATCAGGTTAAAAACATCGCATTTATTTATTCCCATTTAACGTTTAACGTAACATACGTCGTTTTTCCGATTTGTATTTTGATTGTTTTTGGTGACAATGCTCAGATTTCGTTTCTGAAAGTGACTAGTGCTTTCGCAAAGACTTAAACGTGTGTTCTTTTCATTTTAGATATTGCCACACTCTTCTTAAACCTTCTAACTCACATTTTTCTCTCTTACACACATAAAAAAGAGCAAACTTGATAAAAACCTCTTGTCCGGATTACAAATGACGCAAAGAACTTAAACGTAATGCGATCAAGACGAAGGAGACTGCCATGTTGGTTTCGTTTTAATCTCCTCGTAGAATTTTGTACCTCCACGTGCGTTGCAGCTTAGGAAAGAAGTTTTTAGTGGTTTTTTTATACTTAAAATGAGGTGTCAAACGTCTGCTACTTAGCTATTCTTCTTACGACTATGTTATGAGTGAAACTAATATTTGCCCTCGATTCATAACATATTTTGAGAATGGTTCTTGTTCTACTTTCCACTTGCGCCTAGCAGTGAAAGGAATTCAAGAGGTAGCCCACATTCTCCTAAACTGTACCTTATATAAAACTTGCACCTGCTTATACCACTGCACCCGAAGATAACTACGACAACTGATTTGGTGCATGCCAATGTTCTTCTAAACAAACTCGAATCTTGCTTACTATTAAGACTTATGAAATTTGACTTTTGGAAATAGTAACGTATGACTAGCATTAAACGTGAATATTTCAGACACTCATTGATTGAATACTAACTTAATGATTGGGATAGTAAATTGAACAGAAATGATTTGTATAAAATGTAGTTTGAAGGTTAGATGTAATAGAAGTGTTTATATAAAATTGTTTTTAATTATTATACCTTCTATTCCAATACTGGGAAAATATGTATATTTCCTTCTCCGTATTTATGCAGAAAAGATTTTCTAAAAGGAAGCGAACGTGTCTGTAGTGAGAATATGGTTTTACGTATTGAGTTAAGTAAGAGGACTCGTTTGTCGACTGTCGATGAACACGCAATAGTGAAGGAATCACTGCTCCGTGAATCCTGTCTCCGCTATGAAACATTTCCTGGCTCGTGTATTCGCTGGTAGTCTAGGGTCAGGGAAATACCCATTCCCTGTCTCTCAGTATCAGAAGAAACGTGAAAGCCAAACCATCTACATGTTATCTTTTCGGACGTCTAGATTTGTATTGTGAAAGCCTGACGTTTTGTGAAATTTTTAACCTTTCTTTTGTACTTTTTTTTACGTGGACGCACGTTAATAACTGTGAAGTTAATAACATTAACAGTACGTATTTATTAAATAATTTCTTTGTGTGCCCCCTTGATCGGAATTGATGGGATGGTCCCTGGCTCGTTTCCGGAGAGTAACTTAGTTTATCCCCCCCCCCACGTGGTCATTCGCAGTTTGCATCTGCTTCTTTGACAATAAAGTTTGTAATGGGTTTGTATAAAGTTTGTGTCTGATGCCGATGCGTAGCTTTTGCTCTTGTGCGCTTTCCTTTGTTTCGTGGAAGAAATATTTTCATCGACTAGTTCTCGCAACATATAAAGGCATACTTTGCCACTTTAAACAATTAATACATCTGGTTACTATTTAATATTGTTAATTGTTGATTATCTATTTGGTGAATTGATGTTTATTAAGGAGATAATTTTTATAAAATTAGTGTTAGGAAACCATGATTTTCAAACCGAATTGCTTCCCTGATCCCTCCCGATTAACCCCCTTGACTACGATCAAGATCTGCCACTGACGCCAGATATACAAATATTTGATTTTTGGGTGAAAATGACTGAGATTTCGTTTCCTCTCTCTGCTTCTCATCTCAGCGCTTTTCCTTTCGTGATGAAATCCAGGGCGTGGGACACGAATACGAGCCGCCGACGCAACGGACGCGTGGGATCCGGAGCGCGCAGCAATTCTCTTGTCTGCGGCATCTGATGTGGAACGAGAGGTGAGGGCGGGTAAAAAAGTACACGCTCGGTACATTTGACACGTGGAGAGAGGGAGGTTGCCACTGCGCAATGGTGGCTCACTTTGAGTCCATGCGTTTTGTTTCCCCGTTGCGATACAAACCCGCCAACGGACGTGCCTCGTTACTTTGCTAATTCCCACTGACCGTTCGGATAAGTGCGTGCGCTATGCCAACCATCAGGGTTCGAAAAGAGGCGTGTCTACCCCTCTTATGAGCGAGCGTCCCTTCAACGTTGCACTCGTGGGATATAATGATGGGCGCGTGGCGATTTGCGGGCGCTGCGTGGTGACAAAAGGCTTGTTTAGTGGATACGATATTTCGGTGTCGCAATAGCGCCGTGTTCACTGGTTCGTTTCCGTGCATTAAAAGATACTAGTTCCCGTGTTTGTTACAATCTACATTGACTCGCATTGTCAATTTAGTCATTTTCTGGGATTTGTTATTAGATAGATATGATACAGAATTGTATGAGCTGGTGGTTGTATGACTGTACGTTAATGTTGATTAATTCATGAGAGCGTGATGCGCTTATGAGAAACGAAGACTGTTCAGTTTGTGGACAAACATTGTGTGTTAGTTTTGTGTCGTACTTCAAATAGCAACTAGGTTGTGCGCAGTGAATCGAAGTGTACGGGCGCGTAGAAGTCTGATTTTACAATTCAGTCGTTTTGCCTTTTGAGTTGATTTTTTCTTGAATAAAAGAGCGGATATAAAGTGGAACGTCTGAAAGAGAGGAAGTGGAAAGAAAAATTCTAAAATTCCAATGTATTGGGTAATGGAAATAATGCCATTTTATAACCATTTGTGTTAAAAGTTCCTCATGCATTTTATGTAGTTTAGAATATATTAAATTTTTCATCGTCTGACATCACTTTTAACTACGTTTGAAACAATGAATAAAAATACAGCGACAACTAAATGTTGTGACGTATGTTGTATTGACATGAGATTTCAGCAACATTTGTCAGTAGATACTTCTTTCTATATACACAAAGGTAAAATGTATTGTTTACCAACGAATAAAACAAACATTTTTTATAATTCTCCTTGATTTGTAACTTTCACATTGGAGTTATTATGATATATTTCTTTGTAATATAAAATAAGAGCATAGGCAATGAGCCTACTACCAGTCAGCCGTTGTTTGTGCTCTTTACCTTGCAACCAGCCATCCCGCCTAACTCGCAAAAACAAGTGAGTATGATGGATGAGGCGAGAGGAAGAGAGTATAATGACATGATAAGAGCAACACAAACACCCATCTATCTGTAGAGGGTAGGACGGCACTCGGCAACAGCATGGTACACAAAACGGAAGCCAGGGTTGGGGTAGGTAGACGTGAAACCAGGAACACCTTCCTGCTCTATCCAAATCTCTCCATTACACTTTCATTGTGTGCTTAAACTATTAAGATTTACAATCCTACCTAAATTCCCACCAATTTGCGAATTTTCTGAATTAACCAGCTACACGACACACAAAGCGACGAATGATACTTCAAGATAAGTCTCGACAAAATTGTTCTCAATCAAGTATGTGCATTTATATCGGATATTGAAAAAATGTTTATTTCGTACTCCTATTTGTTGAGTTATTTTAGCGAATATTTTTTATATTAAAAAGAAAACCTTGTTAGGTTTGATGCTCATTGTCTTCTGATTTATTGATTGATATGTTTTTGCATAAAAATATGATTATGGAATAGTTTACACAGTTTTAATTGTTTCCATAACATTGCAAAAACTTTTACTGATGATTAGTTATTAGCATTGATTTTGTTATGTGCCTACAAACATTAAACATAAAATTAAAAGTCAATTGAAAAATCGTTTTTATTCGGTTTACGAGTGATTAACCACATCGCGCCATTGTCCACCAACAGAATTAAACGAACCAGCGATTGGGAATGCAATCTGTTGCATTTATATTGACTCTAATGGTGTGTTTATTTTGTCGGACATTAACTACTGTGTGTCTGATAAATTTTAATTAATTATCAGTCATTCGAAAGAGGATTGTAATTTAAGGATGTTGATTTACGTATTCTGATTCAACAGTTAGTCAAATTAATCCGTCTTTATCACGTTCCACGAAAAATATAAAGTGAACACGAAACAAAAAATTGAGTTGAATTATCTTTAAGTGTCGTTTTCTTTCTTCAATTAATAGAATTTTGCAGAGTAATTGGGCAGAGGTAGAACGTCGTAGAAAGAAAATATGTTTTTGTGTTTCATATTAATATGGTTTTACGAAAAATTTACGAAGATCACATATTTAATTTCAGCTTATGCTAAAAGCATTTATAGAGCCATTTCTTATCTCTTAATGAACTTGAGTACCTCTTAAAATTCTGCTTACGTTACTGCCTTTCGTCTTTTGTGCCGTCGCTAATGAAGTTCAGAGGCGAGGAGTTTATCTTCCATTGTGAACGCGTGGATATGCTCTTGTGGCAGTTTTCCACCTCTTCATCTTGAAGAGTTCAGTAGATTCATTGTAGGTGGTCACACGCGTCGACGCAGTTTTACGCTGCGAATATTTATAACTACATTAGAGAAATCGGTTACCTTTCACTACTAGTTGACCATCTGTACTTAAAACACAAATATTTTTTATTCGTTAAAATAAAGAATAATAAGGAATATAATTTAGAATCAAATAAACTTTTTTGATTGCAATGGACAAATTATATTTTGTCTTCAAATTAATTATATCAATGAAATGCAAGTTTTTCGATGATGTAAATAACATATGACGTGGTGTATCAGTTGATAAATTGATAATGAAGTATTGTGTATTGCGGTAACATGAATAAGAATGTTATTTTAGTCTTGATACATCCATGTGCAACAGTAACTTGTGAATATTTTCGTGTTATGCTTGCTTTTAAAACCTTTAGGTTAAGTTGTTTTAACATAATTTTTGTGCGATGAAGAAGAAGAAATATAAATGAATATGTGAAAGAAAGTAGTAAAATTCTACCTTAGAGAGTATACATTTATAGTCTTTGACACTTTTAGTAAGTATTAGATATTTATTCCGATTCTCGATTTGTAATTATGAATTTCTACATTATAACTTTTGATTCGCTAATGTGCAAATCCTAGTAAGAACAAATAGTTTTAATTTTAGAAATCATTTTTAATACTCTTTCTCTCTTTTTCGCTAATAATATTTTGTTGTTGAAAGTAACTCAAGAAAATTTGTGAGTAAAGAGCTTATGATTATCTTAGATTTGGTGCTAATTGGAAGATAAACTGAATTGCTGATACATTCTATCCCTTCCATTCTACCACAAACATACGATTTGAGGTGGGTATATATTTTTGCTTTAGCAATAAAAGTTAATTTTCACATGGAAAATTAAATTATAATTTGATATTAAAAATAAAAGTAAATTTGTGATATAAAAATAAATTTTGAACAAAATAAATCTTCAATAAATGTCATAAATTTAATATTTTACATTAATTTGTTTTGAGGTGGAATTACACATATGTGTACGTTTGCTATTATTTTTCAGTTTTGTTTTATATATTATATTTCATGTATCATTAAATGTAAATGTTCTGTATTTTCTTTAAAGGGATGAGTGTAAGAGGAGACATGAGCTCTAAGATTTTAGTGTTCTGTGTGAGCAGCAAAGTGGAGTAATGCTTGAAAGAGCACTTTGATGAACCCAAATAATGTTGATTTTCTTTGTCGTAAATGTTACGTAGTGAGAGATTATATTGTTAGTGCTACATCGCAGATATGCGCGACAGCATTCACGAAGAGAAACTAACCACGCACAGCTAACAATATTTCATTAGTTTCAAGAGCTATGCTTTTCTTTATGGATTGAAAGAAAATTTCCTTTTTGTCTTTATAACTATAATGAAAGAGATGAAGATTCATTTTGTCCGACCTTAAATCCTCTGTTCTTTGGAAAGGATAAGCGTATTTTTAAAGAGCTCTTTGATTTACTACAATTATAAAGTTAAGCCATATAATTTCTAGATTCATTAATTCCGAATAGTTTATATTTAGTTTGTATGAATATTTTTTCTCATTTCTCATAAAAGGAATTATTATACTATTATTAAGTTTGTTACTGATTTATGCTTTCCTGTTTCACATTTAATAGATTGGCAAAACATTGCTTCTGTGAAAAAATATCCGTTTTAAAAATTTATTATTTCGTTATTTTAATTTTCTTTTGTACGTGTTCGAATACATTTCCACAAAAATGAGAATATAATGATGTTAAAATTAACTAAAGTCCCACTAATGATATATGTTTGAATCTGAATCCGTACTGCAGGAAACGAGTTTCATTTGCAATTGCCTGCAACATTTCACGTATTTGCGATCTTGTATTCGGATAAAAGTGAATTCTATGGCACGTCTGTGGCACGGAAATGGATCGTAAAAGTAATCGATGAAATTATTTGAAATTTCAAATGACTCTTCTAAAGTGGTAATAAGTAAAATGCAAAATGAGATTGATACGGGTGAATTACAAGACCGGAAAAACAATTAAATTTTGGCTGCAAATCAGTAGATGTCAATCCTCACGCGCATGTCTGTTGACTATGAAACTTACTAATGCGTTACGTGAAGCGGTCACTCCACTGAATGTGTAATCTAAGTGACCGAATTGTTGATGCAGAATTATATGAATGCTGTGGATAACATTGATTTCCATTTCACTTGAAAGCAAAGAATTCAAAGGTCTTAACTGTGCGCTCTGTTTTATTAAACTTCCTGTGTAAAGTGCATTTTCAGTGTTTTCCTACAACAGACTGCACTGTAGTAGTCAATTATAGGACACACTGGTATTTTCCTTCTGCTTCAATTTAAAATAATTCGTTATTACGTACGAATTACCATACAATACTGGAAACTGTGTGAATTTTTGTATGTTTTCTTTGTGGTATTTAATTTTTGAAATTAAGGAAAGTGAAACTTTAATATCACGAATGATAAGCATGGAAACTGACATGAATTTAGAATATTATATAAGAACCCCGCGGAAAATGAGTTAGTTCATTATTAATAAATGAATGAATGGAAGATATTTAGTAAATGGAGATAATTGAATAGAATCTAATATTACAAACTGATCCTGAGAAATACAATCCAATATTCAGGTTGTTGTTTCGTAATGTTAGGGATTTATTTGTACTTCAATTTACTATCACGCACAAACAGTTTAGGATATTATTTAGAAAGAAAAATAAGATGAACTTAATTCTGTATTGGAAGCGAGTATTTTCTTGATATACATCAATATGTAGCCTATATCTTTCGTGCTAAGAATTGTTTTACATGTTATATAATGCTATGTGATATGATGTACTGTACTATTGCTGTACACATACTACTAATTAAACTTATTTTAACGGAATTATTTTCGTGAACAAAATGCTATTTGGGTTTCTTGAAAATGTTTATTTTTATTAAATTTGAACTTAAAACAGTTTATTATAACTATTCTATGTTTTTCCTTGGTTTCATGTTATTTTCAATTTCAGGTAAAGAATGATGTTATTTTAGTCTCTATTTTATCCTTCAACATAAAAATAATGTAAAAATATAATTTGTCGTTTGAAATTTGCGGAATCTTTAGAGTAATATGGAGAATATGTGTAATGTAAGAGTCCTTTTTAAATTTTTTTGGTATGAACAATACACTAACTTGAGATTACATATGTAAATTAATATTATATATCACATTAAAAAAATAATGATCTTTCGGATTCTCCCTCAGTATTCTGTTACGTGACCTACAGTGTGTTGTTTGGGTACTTTCAGCATATTTTAAACTTGTTTGCTGTGTGCGTATCATGATTTTCATGTCATTGTTGACCTCATAACGTCTTACATTTCGAAATTAATCTGTTCCAGATATTTTGACTATCCTTTCTCAGAAATATGAATGGCATTTTTTGTATTAGAAATTTATTTCATTCTGTCGCCTCATCGACAATTCACTGAATTTGGGTTGGTTATTTGGGAGATCAATTTTACTTCAGTACTAAATATTGGTCTCGAGCTGTTTATATTCCTTCATATTCACTCGACATTCTATGTAATTTCTGTAACCTTCGTCTCCTTCGTCCACAAGATGCTGTGTTTTGTTTACATGTTTGTGAGCATCGACTTGGAACGGGTCTGTGCGTGATGTACATAGCGATTTCTCAGTGGATGATGTTGAATCGGTCTGAATCAGATGTCTTTCCCGTCATCTCTTCTTCACTACCCACCTCCCCTCTCCTTCTCCTCGCTCCGTTCGTCTTTTCTCCTCCCCTCTTCTGTCAATTCCTGTTTCCTTTATTCTCCCTACTGTAATTCGTGGCTACCTTGTCGTAATTTTGAGTCAGACGTCCCTTTTCGCAATGGGTCTTCATCGAATTTTTGCTGAAGCACTATATGTAAGTTATGGTTAGACGAATGATTGCTTCATAGTGATGATTTGTATTAGTTTGCTATGTCTTACTGTTTTTACACATTCTTAATAAGATATTGTAAAATACAGCCCGTACCCAAAATAAGGAATCACGTTCACTTTTCTTTTTCACAAATTTTCACATTATCACAAATCCGAAATCGGAAATTGTTTTTCCAGTTTTTTAAAGTTAATTTGGAAATTTTACATTCGCCTCTTGTCATGTCTATCAAAAACGTATATCAAAGTCAAATGTGTTCTTTGTTATGTTTTGTGCGGGTTTGAATAAATTTAATAGCTCATACTTGTTTGTAATACGCGATATGAAAAAAATTATAAATTTATATCAGTTTACGCCATTACCTTTCTTATGATATAATAAATGGATTCATAGTTACTTAATAAATATTTTAACTCAAATTCTTTTGTTTTGATTTGGATTTGATTATTTTGTTCAACTTCTTTTATTCGAATACACGTTGAATAAGCTATCACTTACCCCTTTTTCCAAAAGGACAGAAATAATCGTGGAAGGGAAGATAAAAATGGGAATTTTTCGGTTTTCGCAGAGCTCTTTTAAGCTCCGGAAGTGGGAATTTATGAATTTTTAGTGTTATATTTTTCTATCCCTTTTTATTACTAATTTAAAATAAAATAATGAAAATTTAATTCATTTTACGCCCTAATAACTGGATAATTTTGACAAAAGTACAAAACCTTAAATTCCGCTATAAAAAAATGTTCAGGGTCTTGCATAAATAATGTATTGTTTAGCTAGAGCTTTTTCCACACCATGAGTAATCCTCTTTAGGTTTAGAATTGCTTTGCCAACATATTTTATCAATAGTTTTTCTTAGTTTATAATACAGATTCGTTACGAAACAACTAATTAATTATCTACTGTGAACGGGAGGGAAAAGAGGCTTGATAACGCCAACTGGTGCGAATGTTGTTCGGCTAACGGCGAATGTGGTATTTCGCTTTACTGTTGTGTCCGCCGAACATTTCTTTAACAAGTTCTTAAATTAAGCCATTCGTGTAAAAAGAGTCATGGAGAGCGAATATGGCCAGTTCTATTTTCATTAGAAAACAGAATGGATTGTATTTTTTCATATAGTGTTCAGGATATAAATGTTACTAAATTAAAAGAAAATATATGCATTGTGTAAAAAAATTGTCTAAGATTAAAGATTCCCAATAAACTGTCAATTATAATTACCATCCATTTTCTAGTATTTGGTGTCGTTTTCTGTATAAGGGAGTATCCGCCTAATAATAGCTGATTTCTTGGTCTTACATCCATAATTTCATCAGATTTTATTTTTAATTTCAACAAATGAAAATTTAGGTAATTAATTTCGTTGAGTGTGTTGATTTATTTTTCTTTAATTTCGCTTTGGAAACTCTTTTGTGTAGTTTGTAAATATTATCTCTCACCCTAGCACGAGAAGAACGCAAAATTAATTGAGCCTCTAAAAATATGCTTTTCCATTTCCTAATATAAGACGTCGACTTGTATAATTGATGGGTAGAAACAAGTGACTGACAGTGAATTTTACAATGGCGAGCTTTCCTCGAAATATTTGTCCTTAGGGTAGATGGATACTAATTTTATTATTACAAGTCGTGTAATAATAAACTGTTTCTGATAGATTACATTATGAGTGTAATTCGACAGCGCATTTCAAGATGTAATTTTTTTTTGTAATGCAGAAATCTCGCGATCTCTATCTCTTGGTGAAATTGAGATGGTATCGGTAAACATTGGTTCAACGAGAATGGAAGCATTTTATATTTTACCTACGTTTGATACAGAAAAATCAGGTGCGAATTTCCTGTCCCATCCGTCAGAGGAATTCTAAATCGCTAGTTTAAAATCTTGAATCGTGAGGGACTTGTGAGCTTTATTTATTCTCCAGCTCCATACGGTACTCAGACACTTCAATTTTTGGACTAGAAATTTTATACAACTGAATCATTCTATAGATTGTCTAAGAGAAGACGGTGGTGTTGAATGTTTGTGCATCCGAGGTAAAAGCATTAAAGTTAAATGAATATTAATTTGTATTTTCCCTGTAATTCATGATTTTTACTCACAATGTTTTGTGAATCCAAAATTCCATACACAATAATCCATAGTTTATATATGCATTTTATCGTATTTTCTTAAGTATTACTTAATGGCTGCATATTTTAGTCGATCTGTGAGTTTTGTGTGTAATTAGATGCTTTAGGATGTTTTTGTGTAAAAGTCGAGACACGTCTTGATCGTTCTTTCTCCGTGATATAATGGTCGGTTAATTAGCTGTACTTTCGTTGTAATCGACCATTTTCCAACGCAAGGATTATTTATCATTACAATGATCACGAGTTTCATTATCCTGGACCTGGGGATGGGTAGCTACGTGTGTCGGCGTGGGTGGTACCATTCAAAAGCTGGCTGTTGAATCACGTGAATTTACGAACTGAAAATCGCTCTCGACAGTGGAGAGTGGGCCACTGGTAATTCCAACTCCAGGTTAAAATTGACCGCCTGTTATATCGAATCGAATAAAACTTTATCCTGAGAGGACATTAATAAAGGTAGCTTTAATTAAAGTTCAGTTTAGATATTTTTAGAAATAGACGGTGACATTGGCCAAGCAGTATAACTCATGAGCTCGTAAATTTGTTTGCAGAGATTTGCAGAATGTGGATGATCGTACATATTCCAACACACGATTAATATGATGATTTATTCAAAACTTTTTTGTGTGATTAGTTAGGTAGTAAGTAGGTTAGTAATTTGATGGCGACAAATAGTTTGATTCATCGTATACAAAATATTTCGCTTTTGTACAGGCGTGAGATATTACGATGATGTATAACTCTTGACTATGTTCTAATTGTATCACGTTATTTTCTTCTGCTGTGGACCATAAAACGCGTGAAAAAGTGTTACATTTCATTTTTAAATACGTAGATCATTGTATCCTTCATTCTTCATTTAATCAATTGTTTTTGTCGAGAAGGTAAAACTATTAAGCGCATGATTAATCTTCCGTGGAGTTTTTTTTCCAGGGAACCACTTTTATCTTAACTTTGTACGTTGCAATGAAGGTATTTTCCCCCCACCAAGACGTCATTTACCGATTACGAGACATAGATTACCTAGATGCGTACAGTACGTGTAAAATTATATTTTCTGTATTATGTTTATATATTTGATTTTTGCACAATTTTCTGCTCCTGTTATAATTTAAATTTTATTTGGTAGATTTTACAGTGTTCTCCGTAAGGAATATAAATTCCATAGGTTTACAGAGTACTTATTGTGAGCTGCTTTTCTACAAAGACGGGTTTAGCAATGAATTATGTAAAGTTTGTTGCATCTGATAATTAACTACTTTTTCTTTATATATTATCCTGATTTTTTGTCTTTGTTGAAGTCTTTAGACGTGCTGTCCTCCCTTACATTTTTGACGTACTGCTGGGAATGATAATGGACTGTATACTATCGTTCTTTCTGTATTCATTGCTCTGAATAGCTCTCTTCAATTTTGGATATTTTGCTAATTTTTGTGAAATATGAAAGCTACCTACATAAATTTTTATGCGCTGTGTTTATAAATCTATTTATGTCTAAACTTAAAACGGAATTTCGGTTGCGAGTTTGTGCTTTTGAATTCACACACCCGTGTTGAATTATTATAAACCTTAAAATTATGTGGAAATACCGCTTTGCTTTAAGAGTTATCTTTCACTGTATTTTAACTCCGCATGACTGTCATTTGTTAGTTTCCTTTGCGAATGGAAAACTAAATTCATTTTAGGAACCCTTACCTCGTGAAACTCTCTCATGAATGGACTCAAATTGCTTTACTGTTTGCTCTCTTTTGCGACGCAAATGTGCAAGCAATTTAGGGGAAAACACGGCATTTGTACAGTTAAAAATATGAATTATAACTTTAAAAGAAACATTTTTATTTGAAACTTTGTTGGACTTTTCTGTGCTTTTTTGTCTTCTTATTGTGTTACTTAATACGTTAAGCGTATACTTAACGAATGATTGTTGAAGGAAGTCAACACAGCATGTAATGTATTTTTGTTTTCATGCTTTCATGTATTTACCCATTATGTATACCTGGAAAGACACTTGTGATGCGAATTTAAATAGGTCCCCATCTATTTGAGGGGTATTATTATTATTTTTTGAGACCTCTTGCAGTTTTCGAAGCTGAGAATGTCTAGATTACTAATAATTATTTAATCATATTGTCTTGTATAAATAGGTCATACTAAATGAAAAATTCGCAATTAACTAATGTATGTTGAATTATGCGAATTTATATGATTTATCGGGTAGAAAATGTAATACATTAATTAACCTATAATTAAAGGAGCCATGGCAGACTTTCTTACAGTATTGTGATGCTGTTATGTGAACTTGGTTTTGGACAACTTTTACTTTCAAAATTAATGTTCTCTTTAACAAATATATCAACAATTCTTTTGTTTTCAATTTTTTTATTTAAAATTATTTTTGCTTTACAAAGTACTGGAACATAAATATTCTTTGTATTGTCCGCTGAGAAGAGTCATCTATATGATAAATTTCGTTCCTTTGATTTGTGTAGGATTTGCGTAAGTTCACATCATTTTATTGGAAATGTTTTGCTTAACGGAAGCTGCTCATATCCACCTTTTCTGGTACTTTTTTGTTTGTTTGGCGCTTTAGGGCTCACCAACATCTAGGTCATTAGAGCCCTTTCTGGTACTAACACGTGTAGAATCTGTTCGTGATTGTGGAATAGCGGTACTAAATAATTTGATCCCTGTGATAATCGTATTGATAATTTATAAACTCCGTCTAGGTCACCAACATCTAGGTCACTAGAGCCCTTTCTGGTACTGACACGTGTAGAATCTGTTCGTGATTGTGGAATAGCGGTACTAAATAATTTGGCAATCAAGGGATATGTTGCTAAATCCATTCGTCCAGCGGGAGCATTGAGGCTTGAATAATTAAGATCGTATCGTAGTCGTGGATGTCTGATAGACTGCTTGTTCAGCGAGTCTCTTCTCAAGCGACACGTCGTGATGGACGACAGACACGAGGGAGACGACGCGACGTCGGACCTCGCAGAGGATGCGACAGCGTCGAGACGACAGCTCCACGCGTTTGTTCTGGTTTGCGTCGTGATGAACGGTGGCGCGTAAGAGCGAGTAACGATCGCTTGGACGCTCACCACTGACTCGTTACGCAGCCGTGGTGGCAACCCGTCCTCTTAACAGCCTCTTTCTTCCGACTACGATTTAGTCTCCGTCTCTCTATTCCAGTCGCGCACAGCAAAGCCTTTATGAACTCAACTGAGAACACCAGCGTTGGGACTAGAAGTAAGCATCTGCATCGGAAGTATCTACGTATTCATCACGGTCGCAACAACTTTGTTCTCTTTGTCTCACTACGTTCTGTTCTCTGATATTTACTCTGCTTCACGAATTCGTTATATCAGTTTTACCATCAACGGAAACTGGGTGTTAAACCATTTTTGATCCTCTCTCTAGAAGATATGAAGACGTGAATGAGCTGGTGCTGAGAGAAACGGCACATCAAACGTAACGAGGAAAATTACGCTGGAGGAAATTAGTATGAATTACTTGTCTTGAATTCTTTTGAGATGGTTACCGTCTGATACTCTTGAGACTGTTCCGTTTTCTGGATGTATTCAGAACACTGTGAATAGAAGCGTCGTGGAAGTTTCAACTTCCAAGATATTAACATGTCGTGGAATGCGCTTTTGTACTTCCTGTGCTAAAATTGTGTATGGTTACCGTGAAATAGGGTTAGCCCCAAATGTATGTTGGGATTTGTTGAGGGAGATGAAATAAATTTTCAATACTAATCATACATGGTAGTCTTCTGAAATACATATTTCTGGGAGTTTTACCTCTTTATCTGTATTTAGGTTTCGTTCAATGCGTTAGGGAACCACAAAGTGTAATGTTGACCGGGAAAAGGGTGTTGAAAACTACACTTTTCTGTACTCCATTCGTTTCTATAATTATAAATCTTGATTGACTTGTTTTGCAAATAATTTCCTTTTAATTTCTGGGAGTAAATTCTCCTTTTAATGTAATAACTTCGGCCATAGAAATGTGGCGACGGACAAGGCAAGTACCAGAACCTCCTGCACTCCATGGAAGGACGCTTGTCACTGAGCCCATCAGTGAGGAAGAATCATAGCACGTACTACATCGAAAATAATGAAGTACCGGCCTGGTGGAGACCATTTGTAAGTTACTTTACAGTTATGTGTCAAAATGCATTCGCAATGAAATATTGGTATCAGTTTTTGGCATTTTGCTTTTTTTTCTCTTGAAATGCTAAATCCCGTTTAAAATAATTCACCTGGTTTACATCGTCATAAGAATTCGGCATTATTTCCGAATTATATCTCACTTATTATGTACACTTCTCAATAAATTGTTCCATGGTCTATAAACAATGAATTACTTCACTAAACATGAGCTAAAAGTTCTTGTAAATGTAAAAAATAAATTGTGCAAGATCTACGTATATAGCACGTTTTTACCATCATTACGCCTGAGTAGACTATATAATGAATGAGGTGCGAACGGATAATCCAAAGTTGAGAAACTAAAGGATAGTAGAAGTTTGAGAACTAAGAAACTCAGAATTACTGAATAAGTATTAATTTAAAATTTTCTTAAATTAATTTGAAATTTTCTTTTGTTATCGTCAGTTCATAAAAAATTGTTTTCTAGACACGTGGAGATAATAGGGTCACTGTTATTCGCCAATTTTCAATTTAGTTTTGCAGTTCAAATCATATGGGTGAAACGTTTTTGAAAGTCATTACTCTGAAACCTGCTTTATGCGAAAGAAATAAAACTGTGACAATTCTCTCAGAATCAATGCTTGGGAAATGTTATGCTCATAGTTATTTTAACTTGAGGAAGTACGTTTTGGATTATATGTTGTTTCCACTTCTACATGGTCTTTGTGTTCCGTGTATTAAACAGTAGTGATCTTTTCTCTTCACTCCGTGTGGAAAATACTTCTCGAAGTATACTCTTCGGTATCGTTTCGCAGCGATCAGAACGACTTATCTCGAGTTCTCCTTGTTAGGACTGGCAGGTCTTCTACCAATAGCGTTCGATGCAGCTTGGATAATGTAGCAGGCTCTCGCAAACATCTTGTTCCACCAATCGCAATTCGATTTACCGCCGACGCCATTGCATCTTGCCGCAACCAGCAACATCGTCCACACTGCTGGCGGCATCACTGCCATCTGTCCTTAATTTTGCTCAGATCTGAGCGCAGCAAACTCGATCTCGAACCACTTTGTGAGAGAGGAGGTGAACGGACTCGTGTCTTTTCGCTACTGAAGGTATTTCTTTTACTCTCCTCTGCGACATTGATACTTAGACGTGTATTTCAAGCAATATAGACGTTTGGAATAGAGTCGAGTCGATCATAGAGTGTATAATAACATTCATAAGAGATCAGTAATAATGAACTGTGAGAAGGGCTTCATCAAATATTGTGCTAGAGCACTTGTGAAAATATTTATGTCAGTATATTTTACGCTCCAAAGATACAGAAACAAAAATAATCTCTCATGCATCCACAACAACGTGGTTTTGTTCTTTCCAATTCAATGTTTTCTTGTGGGACAAACTCGGAGTAATTTTCTATTTTTGAAGTTATTCAATGGCTCTGTGCCGTTGAGTCAAAGTGAAGCAATATTTTTTACAGTTCGAGTGTATTTACAGCCTTGAATTGCGTTTCAATGAGACACGAATGCCGTGTTATTGTATTGACGATGACAAGAAATGAAATCTGTCAAACATAATTTTTTGATGGAATTAATCTCATCAATTATTCCATTTCATCATACTCGTACTCATATGTAAGACCAGTTTTGAATAATTTCGTTTCCACCGATTTATAAATTGATAAAATCAATATAACACAGGATTTTCTGATGATACTACTGGATCCACGTAGATCCACTGGTTGCTTACGGCTAATAGCGGCTTTATTGCGTGTATCTTAGGGCATCACTTTATCACCTCACTCTATTATGGAATAATGTTAAGTTGTATGGAATAATATTTTGGGTGTGTTGATTTTTTCGATCAGAATAAGAATAATACTTCTCTGATACCTAAAAACTAGTTAATGAAATCATCGGTCCATGTACATTGATTTTGATTACATGGTTGGCTTATCCCTCTATGCTTTCCAATAAAAATGTTTTTGCGGTTTTTTTATATACCTAAAATGTGAATATGCAAGATATTTCATTGGATGACCTTCATAAGCGTTTCTCAAAATTGTATGAAAAGAGAACAAATTGCTGAATATGTGTACCTATTATAATTTTTTCTGTCATTTGTATAAAATTAACAAAATAAATAATGATCGCTATAATTTTTGTTAAACATAAATGAAATACTTGTCAGACATTAAAACGGATCGTAATTAATATTTTAAGTTTATTTTTCATAGTGTACTGGACATATCAAACCATTTTTCCCCAGCTATTCGAACGTTATCTGTTAAATTTAAATCATGCAAAGCTCCAAAGAAACTAAACTATTAGTTAACTATTAGCAACATCCACGATATATTGACGTTGTAATATTAGAGATAGCGAGTGCAAGACGATAAAAAAATCATGACAAATATTCTTTTTCTAACCGAAGAAAACTATTAATTCACATCGATATACATCACTTTCATGATATCGATTTTACTTAATAACTTCAGGTACTCCTGAAACTTAATAGAGCTGAAATAATTAACTTTTTATAATTCCTATCCATGAAGTCGTAATTTCTTCAGAGCAAGAGTGAAATATCACGTGCTAAGTATGTAAAAAATGAACCTTTTTAAGTTCGATCTCGTAGAATATGATACTCTTATACTTACTAATCCGGAATAGCGAGTATTATTTATTCGAATATGTTATAGGCAAGTGTTATATACATAAGTACATTTTGACTTTAATAAAGATATTTTATGACGAACGATAACTATTATTGTAAATTTAATAGTCGTTTTTGCATAATATTTTTCTGAAAGATTTGGTGTCAATTGAACAAGTTAGATTTTTCATTTTACTTCGATCACTTCAAGAGCTTTAGAGTATTGAAACTTTTTCTTTCTTTTTCTCAGAGAGAATTCAATTTGCGGTAACAATTTTGGTATTATTACCATACTGTATGTATTACCTGGGGTGTAGGAAAGTGAAGTTCGCTCATGAACATTTGTTACTTGTATTTTTATTCCACCTGCGGCGTGTCTTTTTCCTGGTCTGTGCAATGAACAAATTTCAACGTGCTCCCATTCCAAAACAACACTTTTCCTGCCGCTAAAAGAAGATTTCGTTGTTTCCATATTACGTTAACTTACTTTCATGTCTAGTTTATATTATTTTTACAGATATATATACGAAAGATTTTAATAACAGCAATAATATTTTTGTCTGTTATGGAAGAGAATCTTCTGAACAATCTGTAGCAGACTCTTACTTAACCATTTTCTGTGCATAACCATTGAGTATTAACAATTCATGAATATCTAACTAAAATTTAAGTTTTCTTTAAGCTACTCTGAATGTGTACCGCTAGAGCGTAATCATTCGCTATGAACCAAGTCTTCGTATGATACACTTTCCAAAAATGCTTTCTCTGCAAGATTTCTTTTAGAGAGAAATAATTACTTTTGCGAGTACCTAGTCATAGGATGTGTTACATATTTATCCAAATCTCTTGTTTTGCATCTTAAACTGAAAAGAATAAAAACTTAACATAAATATTAAAGAAAATGTTTTCAAATGCCGTTGAAATGAATTAACGATTATTTATTTGTTTTCGCTTGAAGGAACTTATATTTTGAGTTGGTTCGAAGAACTTAGTTAAAAAAGCAGTACCTTTGTTAGGCATTAGTTGTATCGTAATGATCAAAGGCGATGAGGTTGAGAATTAGTCATGTATTTGGAAATATTGCCTGTACCTTCAAGTAACTGTGAATCTTCGTGCATGTCCAACGCAATTATGGACGATGAATCAGTGAGAAATGCTATGACGATTGATGAACCTTATTACCTACTTCCTAATATTAACAGTTCTGAGACAATCGATATGCTTACTATTCTTGAATAATATGCTATATACGAAAATTGGCATTGTTGTTGTTTATTGCGGTTATTACGCAATGGTTAGGCGTCTTTCTAGATATCCTAATGTATATATTATAACTTAAAAGAACCCCATGTTTAGAAAATAAGTTAAACCTTAATGGTGTTGAGATTAATAAGATGAAAGTTTGCGAATATGTTCTGCCTTCTTTTTCTGTTTCTGGGACTCTCCGACAAACAAGGAAATGTCAGAATTGTGTTTTTTTAACTATTTGCAAACTTTCTTCCTTCTCTCAGCTTTATCCTATTGGTGCGCTTGTTCTACGACTGATCTCTTACGAGCACGTTTGCTTTTCATTTTTTTCTTCTTTCCATCTGAACATTCCATCTGGAAGTATATCCTATCGCGAAACCTCGAGGATCAAGGTAGTACGGAGAAAGAAAGAGGAGCATGAAGATCACTGTTCTATGTTCATGCGTTTTTCTGGTGTAACGGAAAATGACAAGAATTTACAAATTTTCATTAAAAAAAATACACGTGGCGAAACACCTCTAAGCAATACCTTCTCATAAATACTAACATTTTTCCATCAGTTTCAGAAAACAAATCACACAAAGAAATAACGCAAAATATGAATAATTATACACAATAAAACAAATCTCTTATTATTAACAAAATTCAGTGCTTATACATGTCTTAGCTATTGGCTGATAATGAAATGTATTTAGATGGATATCTACAAATACTTATTTCTTAGCACAAAAGAAAAAAGGAAAAAGAAAAAAAATATCATTAGAGGACTTGGAATTACTTTTTAAAGGTATGAGAGCCTAGTAAATTAGTATTTGGTAGATTGCGCATAGTGTGAAGAAGACGTAGAAGAACATACAGATTGATTGGAACAGAAGTTGTGGAGAAATAATATTTTCATCACGATGAAAACATAATGATGGTGGTGATATGAATAAATAATATTAGATTTTAAGGTAATGAGTAGGTGAATTGCTTCGAAATTCACTCAGACTGCTTCCGATATAGTGCTTATGCAATATATAAAAAACAGCAGTAAAATAACGCAAAAGCTAGAAAATACAAAGTAAATAGTTATTTTACGATTTCAGTCATGGCCATGTGTTGTTGACAATACGCCATAGAGTAAGACGTATAGAGATAGACGTTGTTGTTGACCGGAAATAGAATCAAACAGTTCATGTATAAAGTGGCGTGTGTGTTTGAGTTCTTGAGTGGACTCGGAAATATGATTTGAAGATATGAGAGTGCACTGATTTGTAATGTGAATGGAAATTAAATAAATATTTGGTTCATAGAAGAACACTGGTGAGTAAAACACATTGTATACGGTGATCACAAAATACTTTAATATGGGTTTGTTTTAGTGATACGTCGGAGACATGAGATCAGGAAAGGAAGACAAGAACAGAATTATTAAAGTTCTGAACAACAAAATAGGACATTAAAGAAAACAAAATATTAATGAAGATAGACATCTAAATTTACAAACTGTTGATAAAGTAAACGATAGTAGTATATGAAAGACAATGAAAACGAATGGTCATATTAGAAACGATAACAGTGAATAAAGAATCAAAAAAGGAAACTCCAATAGGAACACCGGCGCCTAGTCCTTCCTCACGTGAGGAGCAATCTGCACGTGGTACAGCTACACCAGTCATACAAACTCGGATACGTGCAATGGTAAAACGAGTCACTATGGATCAATTAAATGAAGAATGGATCAATTAAATGAAGTATTCGTAGGGGATACGTTTAAACGACTAACCACAAGTATGCAAATGACAGTTATAGATGGGATTAGTGAATTGTGGAAGGGAATTGTACGGATGAAATCAATTCTGGATGAACTGCGAGAAGGGGAGCGAACGAGAGAGAGGAGTATAGAGATCACGATAAAACAGGCTTATACTAACAACAAAAAAGAACAAATCAAAGGGGAAAATCAAGGAATATCAAAGAACTTAAAAATAGGGATAAAAGTACATATAACGAACATAAGGAGAAACCATAATAAATGTTATAGATCAGTGTTATATGTTATGACGAAAGATAGAGATGCTAAAAAAAAAGAATAAAATGAAAATGTGTCACAATCATTTGCTAAGGTAGTTAAGGAAAGGAACAAAAGAAATAGAATAATTGTTATAGAAAGAAAAAGATGAGAAACAAATAGATTTGGTAAATGAAGTCGAAAATATTTTGAAAGAACACTCTGCAACATTGAATGTATTATCCCATAGGTCTACAAGTACAGAAGATCTTTTGGTACACTTGCAAGATGCAGAAGGGGAGAGCACATTACTAGATTTAATATCAACACATAAAGATATACAAATAGGAGAAGTACGAAAGATTTTACCACGTGCAATAATATATGGAGGAGAAAAGAAACTACAGGAGGAAGAATTATTAAGATTATTTAAAATAACTAATGGATACGGGGGGCAAGACGAGATAGAGATGGGGAAAATAAAATTAATACGACGTTTTGGGCTTAGAGAAAAAAGGATAATGTTATATTACAACTAAGACCGACGTTAAGAGAAAAGGTAATGAAAATAGGCTGTGTCTTCATTGGGCTAAAATCATATTCAGTGGATGATTTCTTAGAACCGATACGTTGCTTTAAGTGCCAACGTTTCGACCACTTAGCCAGGAATTGTTTAGAAAAGACATGTACTTGTGCAGTCATTGCGGAGAAACCAGCCATAGATTTAAAGAATGTGTGAAGAAACAAGAATCCCAAAATGCATATGGAGAGGGAAGGAACATAAACATACCATTAGAAGCGAGGTATGCAGTGAATATAACAGGATAAGGGATATGATAAGAAAACAAACCAACTATGAGTTATAAAGTAATAAGACAAAATTTGCAAGGGAGTGTAGTATCTATGCAAGAAATTCATTACACACAAAACAATAATGTGGATATGTCTCCTACAGGATCCGTATATGAGTAGGGGAAAGTTAATGTTTTTACCATTTATTTATTGATCAGAATATTTACAAGGAGGAAAATCAGCAATAATAATTCCTAATACTGACATTGAAATATTGATGATCGGCCAGTATTGTACAAAGTATGTACAAGTCTTGTTAAGCAGGAAGGGGAAATTTGTAATAAATGTGTACATACAATATATGCGAAAAGGGAAGATGATTTTCTAAGAGGTGGAAAAGATCGTAAAGAAATAGTCATCTAGATATGTAATAGAATGAGATTGGAACGCAGGTTTGCTTTGGTATTAAAAAATGCAATATTAGACCTCTTATATCTGACGATGATCAAAACATTTTGTGTTAAAATTCAGTTCCACTATGTACGGAGAAAAGACATTAAGTTATGAAACTTAATTCCCCATAAAAATCTACAACATTTTATAGTAAATTGTAATATTCTCCCAGGATTTATTCATTAATTGAACTAGTGAATTTAAATTAACTTAATTCTAAATTAGAATTCAGTATAGAATTTAACTACCACCTTATTATTAACAATTTTTAAAAGAACGAACAACAACCAAAGAATACGCCTCTCCTTTCAATCCTCGATGGAAAACTGACACGTGTAGCATGTTATTTCAAGGTTCACCCTCTTTCCCCGATTGTGTAGGAAGTGACTAATGTGGGTGGGTGGCAGCGTTCAAACATAAGATTCTGCTAAAACGAGTAGAACGCCCACGTAAGAAAGATTCGGCAATCTCGCAATGCTGGCATTGGCTTCTCAACTTTCACGTGGTCTTTAGGCTCCTCCCTCATTAGCTTTCTTTTGCTGCGAGGAGAATACATATCATTACTGCTTGATAAAGTGAGAGAAATATCCGAGAGTCAAAAGGACTCGTGAATAGAATAAAAAGTCCTATAGTACGAGTGCATTTTAATCAAACGTTCTAGTTCATGCCATTCCATAATGTTTTTATTCTATTTTCCTTCAGAATCTTGACACGATAAATTGGCATTTGTCTCGCAACAAAAAGGGAAAATGTTCTACTCTAGGTTACGGTGACGAGACCATTTCGAGAACCATTGAAGTAATTGAGAACAAATTGAACACATGTAACCTGTTATTACGGAGCAGTTCCTGTTTCAAGACATGATCACCCACACACATTCAACACACGGATTGCCACTAAACACGTTACGTCAAGAGCTTAAACTGTAATAGTCAAGTTCTGGAGTCCAGGTGGCGGTATCTTCCGTCTGTAGTTCGATGTCTTGATGCGCTGTGACACGCGTATGAATGGGAGTATAAGTGATGCACACGCTAAGTCCGCGCGCGCGAATTGAAGAACAGAACAGATAGCACACGCACGCATGAATTGAAGTACAGCATGGGAGCAGATCGCCGGTCGCGTGCGGCAACTTGTGAAGGTGCTTTTAAATGTAAGTCAACAATAATAGAACTTGATGTTACTCTCTCGTTCGAAGAGTAACGGTTGGAATGGGGGTGGGGGGGCGGAGTAGCCTCGCGCAAGGGTGATTTTGTGAGCATTCCCTTTTGCGCGAGGTAAGCCTAATTGTCGAAATAGGCTTGCAATTATGTGTGCCGAAACAGATCTGATATTTCGGTTGGATTTGCTAATATGTAATATAAATGGAGAACTAACATTTCGAACAGAAAATGGGAAATCCATAATTGATATTACTATGCAAAACTGAGAGAAGAATTACGTATTAACTTGATGACATACGTCCCAAGAAATAAGTGACCATCGCGTAATACATTACAATATAGAAAAAATTATAACGGAATAAAATGGACAATCAAGTGAATATAATTATCGAAAGGTGGATTGGAGAAAATATAAGATAGGACAAGATATTAAGGAAGAATTTACTGCACAAATAGCAGAAGAAGAAATAGACCGACGGTAGAAGAATTACAGCAGGCAATGTTAGTTGACGTGTAACCTTATTGTGCACGAAAGGGGTTGTAATATATTAATCAGAATAGTTGGTGGGATATCACTTTGACAATACTGAAATGTAAACGAAACAGGGCAAGAAGGTCGTATTAAAAATAAAAATAAAATAGGGAACGGAAACAAAGAAAACGAAATCTATATATTCAGGCATTAAGAAGGCATAAGACATGGATTCGGGAAAGAAAAAGAGAAAGCTGGGAAGAGTTTTTAGAAGAATCAATACGGCCAAATAAATGGGGTTTATCCTATGTTATTGGTTTACCCTATGTTATGACAAGCTAAAAATAGCAGTAACTTGGCAAAACGTACGAGGGAAAGAAGAAATGACAAGGAAATGGTTAGACATGGGCGAAGAATTATTGACAAGTTTGTTAGGACGTGGACCTGATGTGGAAAATAATGTACATCAGAAAGTCCAGGCAGAGCATACACAATGCGTTAATAGGGAGGAGATTAATAAAATGATAAAAGGCTTAAGCAAAGGGAAAAGTGATGGCTACAATGCCTTGACTAATGAGATGCTACAAAATATGTTTCTAACATACGGAACTGCTATAACTAAATTAATAAATGATTGTTACAATTATGAGCACTACCCTTTTGCGTGGAAGATAAGAGTAATACGACTATTTTTAAAAGATAGAATGCGAGAGAAAACAAATAGTAAATCTTATCGACCTATAACATTATTGCTAGTATTGGGGAAATTAGTCAATAAGGTTATAGCACGAGAATTAAAGAAGGAAATGACAGGAGAAAACTTCAGTCAGAAACAATTTGGATTTGTACCCGGTAAAGGGATGGAAGATACTGTAAACTATCTGGTAGAAACTATAAGGAATCGAAATGAAAAGTATATTCTTCTTGTTTGTGTGAACTTCGAGGGGGGTTTTGATAGCTTGAATTGGCAAGTTATTCAAAGATATTTGGAAAGATATAAATTAAAGGACAAATTAAAGGGCTTAATAAAATATATACTGTATTGGAAATAGGAGAAGAAAGAAGAATAAAAGAAATTGGGAAGGGGTGTCCGCATGGAAGCCACTCTGCGCCTTTGTGTTGGATATTAACATTAAATGAAATATTATTGACATTGGAGAATAAGGAAATAACAGTGGCAGCGTACGCGGTTTTGTGCTTATGATAAGGGAGGAAAGTAGAGATAAATTGGAGAAACGTGCAAAACATGTTACAAATTTGAAGATTTGTGTACAAATTATGACTTGAAGATACTACTCGATGTGTTTTATTTTGTGATATTTGGACAAAAGAAGACAGCGAGAGATCCAATAATGTACGGTTCAAATTGGCGATTACAATAAGTACCTAGTGTTAAATATTTGGGTTTACACATATATAAAAAATTAACATTTGCGGAACATATAAATTATGTACAAACAAAGGTAGAGAAAATGCTCTATGGATTACGACTGGTGGGCTTGAGTAATAGAAATATGACTCCAAAAGTCATACTACAATTATATGTTGGCGCAATTCGACCTGTTATAACTTATTGTGTGAGTGTATGGTACCATCGTGTCAGACTTAGTCACATAGAAAGAAAGTTATATACCATGGAGTGGCTTAGTCATATGCCACTTATTCATATGCAGAGTTGTCTTTTACCATGGAGTAGCAGCTATAAATCTGTCTCTACTAAAGCACTAGAAGTTACATTGGGGGTGTTACCTGCAGATTTAGCAATAATGAAACGAGCTTTACGGTAGAAGGTCCGACAAGGTGAAGAAATAGAATTAGACAAGACAGTAATTCATAATAGGATTAAGAACTGGAAAACATTAATAGCAAATAAACTGATTTTGTGTTGCAAATAAGATGGGATGTGGCTATAGGAGGACGACAGTTGTATAAATTTATACCTGATGTGCTTTATGCAACTAAAAATAGGAAATGGTTTGCACCTAACAGAAGTTTAGTGGAAGTAGTTTCTGGTCATGGAGATTTCGTCATATCTACACTACTGTCAATTTGATAGACAGTTCAGAATGTACATGCAGAAAAGGAGATGATGATGATGATGATTGACATGTTTTATTTGATTTTGAATATAATGCTGAAGAACGAGGAGAATTGATTGCATTACTAATGAAAGTTGGAATCGAACTTGGAAGAATATAATACGGGAATGAAACATCATTGCAAAGAGGCACAGTAACGAAAAAAAACAATAAAGATAAATATCTAGATCATACTATTAAAGAAGTTTACAACCCGAGTAGTGTCATAATGATATGGTACCGGGTTTCAATAGAAAAATAAAAATGAAGTATCATATGTCACCAAACAATATTTACTTGAACAAAAAATTGTACTAATTCATGAAAGTTATATGTAAGCAGCCAAATTTTTAAAATTTTAAAAAATAATTTTGTAATTGCAGTACTAATACATCAATTAAAGGTAATTTATTAAAAAATGTCAGGAAGCTGTAACTATAAAATCTTCTAATAGCTTTACATGTTGGTTGTAAAAGTGCTACATGGTTCAGGTTTTACAGTCACGAAAAACAAGACTGGTTCATTTGCAACTTTTGACCACCCATTACATTTTTTAAAAAACGCAAACTTTTTAATACACTGCCTTATTGGATTTATCAAAAGTTTGAAATATAGAAAGGTATGTTGACGTCTTGATAGATAGAATATTTGCCTCAAAGTGTATATTTAGGATGCAAGAATTGGTCTTAATAATGAAAATGCTCAACCTCAACAACTCATGTGAATATGGATGCGCGTTTCTAATAAGCGGACTATCCGAATAGCAAAATGGAGGGCTATGATGTTTGCATAGTAGTTCGGTTTGTAAAACTTTTGTCGCTTCAGAATTGCTCTTTGGGGTTGATGTTTGTATCCACTTTATGAATATTAAATGGTTTAAGCGAAATGACTCCATAGTCTTAATACTTAAGTTTTGCGATGAAACGGTGGAAAAAAAAATTTCTACTGCTATAAGAAGAAATTACGAGATGAAATGCGTCCAGTGACCCAATGATTCTAGATACAATGTTAATGTTCATAAAGTTACTAAAATTTTCATCATTCAATGCTTAAAAAAGTTTTAACGAAGACATTACCCTACTTTTTGAGGAGCATTAAGTTCTTCAGGGAACAACAATTGAGCAATAAAAGAATTACAAAATTGGAACTTTCTTATTCGACTGCCAATGGATAATTTATTGCCTGATCATTTACGAAATAAATTAATAGGTAATATATATTAGTTAGTTCAGAAGAATATCAGTTCTATTTGAAACAGTTCAAATTTTTGTATAGATATTTGAGAATTAATACCTCATGACGGATTAATTTTCTTGTCAAGTGTCTGATTAAGTTGAGAAGTTTGAAATAGAGACATTTTGAAATAGAGGTAGTAAATAATGTACATTACGTAGGCTTGTTAGTTGATGCTAATTTTAGCTGTAAAAATCACGTCAGTTTTGTGCCGAATAAGCTTCTAAAATATACACGAGTCCTCTATATGTTGCGACCTATTTGTAACCCAGATTTCTTGAAGTAACGAAGAACGTGACAATGTAAGAGAAAGTAGTATTGAGAAGTTAAACACAGGCGTACCGAGACCTTAGATAGCTATTTTCAATAAATTTCCCCCTATTTAGCACCCAAGTTTTTTAACAGCTTATCTGATTGTATTAAAATAATTGATGTAAAAAAGTTTTTAAAATCAACCAAGGAGTACTTAGTGTCAGGAAAATGTGGGTCTGTTTTATTATTCGATAGAATAACAAATATTATCATATCTATGTGTTCGTTTATATTAAATATCTATGCTATGTATATTGTACATTAAATCTAGGATGTTTAACATTATTTTAAAATTTTATATGTTTGAGTTGTTGATAATATTTTGCTCTTGGTAATGTGAATAATTTCTTAAATTTAAGTTATTATTTTTATAATTATTATAAATAGATATCAATTATGACAGTCACTGAAGCCAGGCATTTGTTTGTGACAGAGCTACTTATGGAATAGGAGAGAAACTGCTAAGTTGGTCAGACACTATCCGCTTTTACTTTTTAGGAAAAAAAGAAGATGAAACTTGCATACCATCCCAAATAGGATTATATCCTCGAGATGTAAACTTTATCAATCCAAGGAATTTGTAAAATGAGTTTAAATTGGTATTTTGTTGAAATAAAACATCAGTAACTCTTATATTTATACTTTAATAATGGATTAATAAAGAATTCATTCATATTTGTTTACTCGAAAATTCTAAGACTTACGATGACAGAACCTTTGTATATGATTGACTGAATGAAGAATATACATCTAAAAATTTTCTAGATGTGATTTGATGGCAAGTACAACATTTTTATATTAAACTTATATTAATCTTCTTTCATTTCTGTAAAAACTCGCATGCTTTCAGGTCTTGCCTAAGTACTAGTAGTTAATGAAAATTTAATATAAAATTTTCAATCTTACTCGAGATGAGAAACATCGACTGATAACAGTGAGTAAACCGCTGACATTAATTATGAATTTGACGTGAATAGCATTTAAGAAATGAAATCCTTTTATACTTTGATTCCTTTATTGTTATTGCTCCTGATAACGCTAACGAGGTTTGTCATTTTTGAGTTTGACTTATACCCTATAAAGTGTCATGTATTTGGCCCCTTGACTCACGGAGCCATATTTTTTTATTCTGAAGTTGAAAATACAAAGAAGTCTGTTATCAAAGAGAAAGTATCTGTGAAGACACTCGGGTGATGATTGAAGAGGATATTTGATGAATATATTAAGCATCGTTTTGGTATGTTAGCTTAGAAAGTTATTGGTTTTTCTTTCAATTATGTTATGTTGAATGAAAATGGGAGATGGGACAGAAATTCGAACTCGGAAAGTGAGCTTAACCCGCTCATGCGCTTACCAAGTGCGCCACTCCGTTCCCCTCCCGGCCCAGACTGCCATTAACATTCAACGACATTGCGAGACCCACAGACCTCTGAGGCGGTCTCAAAGACACTGCACTCCTCATATGGTAGAATGGTAGACTGGGCCGGGAGGCGAACGGGGTGGCGCAGTTGGTAAGCGCATTAAGCTCAAGGTTCCGAATTCGAATCTCGGTCCGTCTCCCATTTCTATTCAACACAACATAATTAATCTGTTACCTAGCGATGAAGTTCACCGCAATTTAAGAGATTTCTGTGTG
Organism: Laupala kohalensis; assembly: GCA_002313205.1. Classification (NCBI taxonomy): domain Eukaryota; kingdom Metazoa; phylum Arthropoda; class Insecta; order Orthoptera; family Trigonidiidae; genus Laupala; species Laupala kohalensis. The sequence continues at coordinate 918,583 of NNCF01128078.1, read as the reverse complement.
TTTCGTTTCGCAATTTAAGAGATTTCTGTGTGTTTCGCATATTCGTGTTATAACGTGGGTTTCGTTAAGTGAAATTTTCTATTGCGAAATTCTGATGAAAATACAAGATTCGGGAAGCTGCGGTCTTTGGGATACGGTCGTATTCAATTGTTTACAGTACTTCCTAAGAACAGTATGAAATATTTCACTCATATTTCTTATATTGATTTAAGTTATGTACATGTTTATTTCATATCGTATTTCATACTCGTTTCATATGCATCAAGTAAAGTGTAAATCTTTATTTCATACCGAATGTCTTTGGAACTCCATATCTATTGAGGTTGTAAATCATATTTTATTATAGACTAAAAATTCACCCGATGAGAATCGGACTACGTCGAGTTTTGTGAACTACTCATTGAACTCAGTGCTGTTATCCCGTCTGGTAATTCGAGGTTGTGGTAGAAATATTATGAGAGTGAAAAACTTAATTGATAATTAATATTACTTCTCATTTACGTTGTAGTGTATAGAGTTTATGGTAAGTTATGTAAGCCAACGCCTTTATTGGGATTTTACGGGTTTTTCTCCATCGGTGTGTCACACCGAGATGAATGAGAATATGACCTTTTGTTCTTCATATAATTCCTACTACAATACATGCCGGAAATAATTATTGACGATGGCATCTTACATTTTTCTTTCATCAATTTGAGGTCCTGAATACAATAAATGAACTATATAAAAAATCATTAAACGGTGTATTTAATATAGTTACGGTAGCATCGTACGGTATTTTCATAATATTTATATATTCATAGTGTAGAGTGACTTAACTTTTTTGAAATTAAATTTCCTGTTGGACTGAATTTAAGAAAAATGTCGGGCAGCAACTTATTTATCTTGCCACATTTTGTTGGGATGCAGAATCGTGGCGTACCTTACTTGTTTACAGGCAAAATTTATCATTGTAAAGAAAATTTTGCTTTTTTTTGAAACTCGTTACTTTTGTGTGGACTATGACGTAAAGTATGTTTTGAGAATGAAACCGGAGCCGATCATTACCGCCGTAAATCGAGAGTCCACCGTATTTGTAAAATTATTTTAATATTCAGATGGAAGGGAACGTGAGGTTAATTGCCAAATGTAGACTCTTTATTAGTTATTGGATTAAATTGAGTATGAATTATTTTGAATTTGTAGAATGAATTGGACAACTCGTGTTCCACCATTTTACGTATTTATATTTAAAATTATAGAAATACAATACATATCTTAAAAGTACATTATTTCCTAGTACAATATTACCTAGCTTTGCAAAATAAAAAATAGCAAAACTCAAATATAAATCAGTACATTATATCGTAAAGGTAAATACGATTAGGTTTTCCGAGGCAGGTAGTTTCACACAAAATAATTTTCATAAGACTATGAACATTTTATTTTTAAATGCTGCTATCTCGGAAAGAAAAAGTGAAAGATGGAAAGGAAATTGCGACACATAATTTAAGACTCGGGAGTACGATACTTCATAATTTGTGTAATTTACCCCATCCTGTTATGCAGAAAAGGAACTATTATTTTCTTGGACATTTGCGTATTAAAGTATATAATCATGATGATTGTATTTAGCAATGTAATTGGTACTGTCACCGTGACTTCTTTTAGTGTCTGTATTGAAATAAAACAGTTGTCAATAATGTTATGAGATATAGCTTTAAGAAGCGTCACTTTGTGCGAGTTGTGACCAAAAATTTGACCTCATCCTTCGGCTGTTGCTTCTGTGTTTTTTCCCTTGCAGACGAGATGTTTAGCGCTGCTGTCAGAAGCGAAAGCTTAAGGTTTGTCCGCAACCGCCTCCCTTCTCGCTCACCAACTCACACGCGCTGACATTTGCAGGGCATTTGTGGATGTTGACCTGCCATTCCGCTCGCTATTTACAGAATGGCATGGTTTCATGTGGCTGGTGGTGTTCTTTTGACGGCTATCGACGCTGGAAAACCCGTTGTGACAATGACTGCATGTGAACGACTCGTGTTTAGCGCATCTGTGTTTTCTTTGTTTTGCTGCTTCTGGTTAACCCCAATGTATATTCAAACAAAGATTTATGGTTATTTTGATCGAATGTAATAACTAATATTGGTAACCTGTTTGAGGTAACTCATTCTTTTATGTAATGTACGGTATTCAATTTCACACCATATTTGTTGGTATATATTTATACATCATTTCTGATACCATTCAATATAACTTTTAAAAAAAATGTGTTTAACTTCCAATTGACCTCACGGTCTTACAGAAGTGTTAATACTTTCATTTGAACTTTCGGAGAACTTCCTATCTTGATTTTGAGTGCTTTACTCAGCACGTGCAACAATTTAGTGCGTGATATGGCATTATTTATAGTAATTTATTTTAATTTTCTTGCTGTAGAAAGGGAGGGTAAGAAGAGTAGTTAGTAACAGAGCAGGTCATAATGTTTTTTTACATTATACACCTTTGATCGTGGGGGTTTAAATATATCTTCAATGAATCGAGATCGAATTTAATCCCTATAGCTACTGTCTAGAGAAAAATGTTTAGAAATGCATTGTAGGTTGAGGAAGAAATATTCGCTGATTTCACGCGAACGACACTAGAAAAGAGTTGGAGAGCTCAAATTAATAAAGTTATGTATTGATAGAGTGTATTCCCTCTCACCAAGCACACAAAAAAGTAAGTAATCTATCCCTCCGTATTTTCAAGTTTTTTTCTGGACTCTTGTTCTATCAGATGTGCGAAATCTTTGCCTAGCGAGAAAGAAGAAGAATTTTCATAACAACTACAAATTTTTAGGATAACGGATACGAGAAATAAAGTTAATTTGCGCAATAACGACAGAAAAAAAATCCGGATTAACGTCATTAAATCATATTGTGCGTTAATCCATACTTTTAAGGGAGTGAATTATGGGAGTCAGAACTTGCGGAATCTGGAGAAATGGAGATATTCTATAACGAAAGTGCTTGTTTAAGAATTTTGGTTAGAAACAACCTCCTTCTCTAAGAAATGAAAAATTCTTGGATTTGGTCGGTACATTGCGTAGGTACGTACCTACATCGCTTTCAAAAAGTCTCTCCTTTAAAATGACCTATGTTGTCGAGCCGTAAAGACCCCTCCCCCCGCTCAGATCAAATCTACTTTAAAATTATTATTAATAATAAGTTGTCTATTATCATTGGATGAAAATGACAGGAAAAATAATGTGAGGAGAAACAGTAATGTATGTGTATCATAATGGAAAGATCAACATGGGGACGTTTGCCCTATTGCTGCGCGTTGTGTAGATTGCCATCATGCTAGCGTCCGCAAAAGCGTCATTTCCGATCATATCACAAAACACCGTTATTATGCAAAATCCTATATTAGAGCCTAATTATAGTTATAAAGCTAAATCAAAGTACTTAAGAACTGAGTGATAATATGACATTTGGAATTTTTTGTTGAGAGAGGATGTTGAGTTTTTCTGAAAACATAATTATTGCGTAAGAGCAGCAGAAAACAGAGATCTCATTTTCTTTGACCCGTATGTGAATACTCAAGTGACATCCCTGACAACAACAGAGGTATCCCTAAATGTGAAGACCACATAGCGTTAACCATCACTGCAAACTCTAAACGTCGCTGCGGATCATTGCTCCGCGCAGGTTTAAATTTCACTAACCCAATAACGCAAATTTTAAATTTTTTAGTTAGAAATTCAAATGGGCTGAATTTTGGTAGGCTGAAGTGTTTTATATCGCTAGCTTAATAAATAATAGAACGAAGTGTTGTTAAGAATTTCGGTTTTATGTTGAAATACTACTAATTGACTTTGATTATAATAAATCCAATAACGAGGATATATAAGAAGAATTAATTTTAAATAATTTTGACGTAAATTTGTGTGTCTCTTATTACAGTTTATGCTCTTTGATCGGCCAAAAATATGTTAATCCAATTCCTATAGATGACCACTGCGTCAGATATCAGGATGACTAAAGTGATAGCGGGAGTAACTACTTTGTATTAGAGTTGATCGCTTTAAATCCTTTCAATGGGTATGATAACTTCTCCGACGATGTGCACGATTTTCAAATGAACTTAGATCATGTATATTTGTATGAGCAATTTTTCTCTGAATGAACAATAAAAAACATGTTTAAGTGAACAATGTATCCAAAATACAACAGCTTTAATCTAATATTTAAACTCTTGTATTATTATTATTATAATATGTTTTAATTTTTATGCAGTTTTGTATGTCATTATTATGCATGTAGATTTGATGCATTTGTTTTGTTTTGAATTTAGAAATATATTTAAAACAGTTTCAATATTTTTGGATTCAATGAAAACTTTTCAACAACAATTCTGAAAGGTACTAAATAATTATTAAATAAATTAGATTCATCGACACAACTAAGTTTTAATCTACTTATGATATGGAATACTGCCTTGTTTTAATTTGTAGTATTTCTTTTCAACATTTTCTGACAACTAATCCTGTATTTTATGGCACCCAGAATTTTGGCGTCCTTCACGTGTTAACATACATATGATACTGTCGTGGTAAAATTACTTGAGTGAAATTTTTTTATTGTGATTACATGAATAAAATTGTCTCTAATTTCTTTAACATTTGAAATTTTGACTCTTTATGTTGTTCTGGAAACCACCTTCCCTGAATGCTGCTGAATGGTTCTCAGTAATTTACTTTAAATAGTACCAAATGGTTTCCCAGGTCACGAATTAAACGTGCATTTAGTTACTGCTGGAATAAGAAAAATCAACTATCAGTTTGATAGTGTTTAAATACTTTCCTATATGAAATAAATCCAGTGTTATTGTGTATTGATAAGCCGAAACATTCTCCTTTATATGATTATTTAAATAAACAAAATCAATTTGTTTACTTCGTAAATAATAATGTTGATCATAGAAATGAAAGTACATTTCATAACTTTATTTAATCAGTTACAAACTATAAAAGGGGGGTAAATTTATAAGAATTAGTTCAGAAACTGTTTGGCCCGTCCGACGGGAGACGAAGTAGTTCCGATCTCGTATTCTGATGTGTGATAACTGCATCTTTCTATTAAAACACTAGAATTGAAGTGTGGGGACAGTTCTCGAGAGCGAGAGGTTTAATGATGACACGCGTCAAACTACGATCAGTACCTTTCGCCTGATGGCAGCGAATTACCTAGTACATCGACTCTTTACGCTACGCAGAAAAAGGAATAATAGTGGCACAGATGAATCCCGGAGAACTCAGTGTAGTATAACTCTTGGGTATCGTGAGAGAGAGGAGATGGAATGTGATTGAAATAGTGTAAAGTCCGTGGGGTAGATTTGCGTAAGCTGGATACTCCCGCGTATCGGACCAATTATCGAACTGAGCAATTGGTCTCGCGCTCTCTCCGTTCCGTTCCGTTCCGTTCAATTATGTCGTTCATATATATCAAATTATTGATGTGCTCCTCCCATGAGAACACACCGTGTGCTGAAATTACAGTTCACATTCACTGTACATTAGGCACTCGATTATTATAGATTTCTGACCATTGTCACCTACATCGCGTGTTGTTTTATTACCACAACGTCATCACAATCAAATGACTGTTTTCCGTCGGTTAACCTATGGGTAAATGATCGCGTGAATCGTTTTTCTGGGCGTTCTTATGTGCAACACGAAATTGATTGTGTAGAATCAAAGTATAGATTTGTCGTACATGAAAAATAATAAAGAGAGTACAAAATACAAAACAATATTCGAATTATATTTTTATGTACCGTATGTATAATTATATAATATGTTAATCTTCTAGAGAAGAAAAAATAAAGCAGTATTTTTTTATGTTTTGGATGTTAATCGCATTTGTTGTAATAAATTATTTTAGCACTTTAGGCTCAGTTTCAGTATTCGTTTAGGTGCTTTTTCCTCTGTGTACTGGTGTTTCCGAACGTCGGCGCAGGTGCGGAAGAAATTGATTTTGCGATTGTATGTGCACGTGCTTTACTCGTGAAATAGGGAACATTTGAGTTCTCTTCTTGCTCATAAACTGAACATAGAAACGAATGGAGTATTTATTCTTTTAAAAATAGATCTTTGAGTAAAACCGATACTCCTACTTTACATCGTTGTGCTTTTTCGTTTTTGTACGTACAAATATTATATTTACATGCGTTTTTGTTTCTTTTTGTTGAAAATATCATTTCTAATTATAAAAATATACAAAATTTTGGGGTAGAGTGTTGCCTTGATGAATGGAAAATAATTACGATCGCCTTCAAACGTAGTGTTACTTCTATTAACGATTACTCTTTTTTTTTATTGAGTTAATATTGATGTATTTGATAGGGTAAATTCTCTGCATCTTCTTTTACTATTTAACCCGCTGTTTATCAATTTTCTATTGTTTACAGGTAAGTCCATTTCAATAGTAGATGCGTGGACATAATTGGAAGCAATGATCTATTTTGCTGCTAAGATAAATTCAATCCTTGTTATGCGAATACCTTCGACGAGCATTTGCTTCGGAAATCTCGTGAAATAATCGTAAAGATATATTTTTCATATTTTCCTTTATGACGTCCGACATGGAACAATATCAGGCAGGCTGAAAATTGTATTTGTGACAATAGTTAAAGATGTTATACATTTTTTTGCATTTAAAAACTGCAATTTAATTAAACTTTACATTTTTAATCAACTTTACTTTAAGATAGTCTTTATTTATTACCTCTTTCATGAAACTGTAGATATAACCTATCTCACTAGCTGACCTTAATAACACGTCTTAATGGGGACTCTTGTGATGTATTGTTTTTGGTATAGAATGTAACCCCTTTTATCTTGTCTCATTTCCTCGTGCTGGCGTTTAATTTTCTTTTATTTTGGGTTATTTAGTGCACGGGGAAACACTGGGTGAAACAGCTCTTTTTGATGTAATTTAGCTTTACATGAAATGAAGCAGCGGATGTCCTGAGGAAAATGCACCAAAAGCCACTACTGCTGCATTGGATCCTTTGAAGTTGTGACAGTAGTATGTAGGTGTTGAATACGTCACACTTACTTCGTATGAGATATGCTCGTGGTTTCTGACATTTGGACCCTGTAATGAACGGGCCAAAGAGCGAGAATGTTCTAAAGCAATCCTAATTAATTCTTATTACCCTTATGAGTACTCGTCATAGTTGGGTGTGTCAGAACGCGACAGAATATAGTGTGTTCCTCTGGCGTGTCCCTCTCTGCATATCTGGTGCTACGTTCCTCGAAACCCATTTCTATTTTTTTTATGAATTTACGACGCTTTTATCTCGTATTGTGCTGTTTTAATTTGCAACGACTAAATATATAGCTATCTAATTAAAACTTTTTGGTCTGTAAATATTATTTTATTGAACATATTTCTTTAAATATATTATATTTACTTCTTTTTTACGTCAAAATACTTAATTTCTAGTGTACGATTGATACGATGCACCCTACAAAATTGTAGATGTTGAAGAATTGTATTTTCTGAACAAGCGTCCCCTTCACCATATTTGTTTCATCTTCGTAATTATACATTTCTTACTCTATTTGTGTTTTGTGGCTTTTATTCATGCTTAATGGTTAAAATTTACTGTTTTTGTAAAACACACCCAATTCGTAATTGTGAAGAGAGGTCTCATGTTTAATATGGTTTGACAAATGAGATTATGCAAACTCAAAGAAAAAAAAACTAAAACAAACGGAATTATAAAAACAACATTCGAAAATATGGTTCTTTGTAAATATTTCCTCATATTATCGACTTATCTTGATTAGAAATATTTTATAAAAGAATCTGATGAGCAGTTTTAATTATTAAAAAGGTCATATTTAATGTACGGATTTTAAAAATTTTTGTATTATTTCGCGATTGTAATTCGATACTATTTACCATAATAATTTCGTAGTAAATTATATTCGTATCGACAGAATACTTCGGACATTCTTGAAGGAATGCGAATTTCAGCAGAGTTTTTTCTTTTTTTCTTTTTAAGAAAATATGTGAAGTGTAGGAGGCATTGGTGTTAAGTTACGAGTATCGCTGTTCATTGTGATCTCTTTTAACTTGCAGAGAGTACGTCTTTCCTCTCAACCTGTGCTAAGTACATAAAAGACGAAGGTCGCTTTAGGATCTTAGAAATTACACGTGGAGTAACCGGAGCGTTTCTCAGCGCAATGTGACAGCCTCCTCCGCCGCCGTCGTCGCTCGCGGGGACTGTCATATTTTGCGAGGTCGCAGCAAATTGGCTCCCATTGTCAGAAGCAGAGGCGGTGCGGCGGGCAGCGAAAGAGGCGTGTGGGCTGCGTTACGTGGTAAGTTGGATTGGAAGGATGGGGAGGGGCAGGAGTCGATGTGGCAGGTGTTGGTGAGAGAGAGAGAGAGAGAGAGGGATGTGTTGGAAGGGAATTGTGTTGATCGGGAGAATGGGTGGTTGGGGCGACGGAAACGGTGGCGTTGGGGGCAGTACAGCGGACGCGGTTCCGTCGACCGGAAGCCGCAAACTGCCCCGCCCCATACGCCCCTCTTGGGTTCCCTTCCTCTCCCTCTCGCACAAGATCGTGGTACCGTCCCCCGCCTCGTGCTGCGAGACTCGCCAGCTTATAAATCTCATCGTCGGGACAATAGCGCGAAATACACGACAGGCTTCGCGGGACGTGATGCGCTTTGCTTTGGATTTGGAATATTGCGAGCGCCTCGCGGAACGAGCGCGCGGAGCGGTATATAGCTTGGGAATACGGCCGCGTGAGTGCGGGCGTAAACTTTTTATTCCGCTAGATCCACCCCCTTCTCCCGTGACCAACTCTCCAGCAGAAACCCGCATGCAGGACTCCAGGGAACGCCCAGCTGCATGTGCTAGCGAATTAAAGCGTCCTTGCGTTTTTTCGCTTTCGTTGAGTGGTTTTTACCTTGTTTGATTTCGGTAGAAACGAATTTATAAGCTCCAGTTATGTATTCTTCAGTTATGTTTTGGTAGGTGGTGTGATATCGATTATGTAATGTGGTTTAATGTATTCCTATATTTGTAGTTGTAGATAATTACTCAATATGCGTAGTGTGATTCGCAAATTAGTGGTAAGTACATATTCTGTAAATCATGTGTAAAAATATGTTGGGTGACATTTACCTGAACTCTTATTTGTAGAGCCAGGAGTAGTGCTTGAAAAAACTACTTTCTACTTTCTGTCTCTACATCGTTCTTTCATACAAATTTTTCATAATTGTGTCAACAATTAATTTTTACTGTGACATTAACATTTTCATTTGTGTATTTCCCAGTTTTCGCCGATGTCGGATTTTGTTGAATGTTTTCGGATGGATTATCAACAAAAATCGATGTATCACGGTACCTCGATTTTTATTATAAATTTATTTTGTAAACATTAGCAGTGATTAATTGAAAAATTGCTTTCAATTCATAAAATGTAAATTGAATAACAATAAGTATTGTGTAAAAAGAATATTAATTATTTTATATTCTTGGAATCGTATCGAACGTCTATGGTGAAAAATGTCGAGAATTTTCGATGCAACAATATTGCAAGGTGGCGAGAATAGAAATTAACACATCCCTAGTTGTGTTTTTCAGAATTCTTGCAAAATATTTGTTAAAATAGAAGAAGAAAAGGAATTATGAATTGATTTGGAGGACGAAGTTCAAAACATTGATTGAGTATAAATGTTATATATTATATTATTATACGCTAAAATGTTTTGGCGTTGCGCAATTTATAATGATGAAGCTGTGTAGAAGGTGGTTCTCCGTGATTTACGGTAATTGATCTCATGGTTGACCATTGCTTCACTTGTACTATATACAGACCAGTGTGTGAGAGGGCCGCAAGTTGCATGTATCGTGACAACTTCTGGAGCTGACATTTCACTGGTGCCGAGCATCAGCTGACGAATGATGGACATCCGCCTGCCCGACATTGCACCCGAGCCCACCCTGGTCGTGTACCTGAGCTAATTGGGTGCCTGTTGTTGGGGAACAGTTCTCACTGTGAAGAACGAACTCATTTTATGCCAAATGAAAACAGTCCATTTTCGGCTTCGTGTTTTCCTAGCGTTGTTTTCTGCTGCCTTGGTTCTGCTGCCTAGCTGATATTTATCTGATTTATGAAGCGTGTTAACGGTAAGCTACATGACTAGACAAGATGAAAATACTAATATTTTAACTCTGTTCTCTTTTTTAAATTTTAAAAGTGGTTTCTAAAGAAATGTTTTTTTTTCAGAGTGACTTGCGAGGAAAATGTTGTTTATCTTCTTTTGGTTTGTGTAACTTAATTGTGTATATCAATTAATTTTACATGCTATTAATCGATGGAGCATTTGACTTTGTCATACAAACGGAACGAAGCATACGGACACTTCAAAATCATAAAAAACATGTTTCCTATAAAATAAGTTTTTTTTAAAAACAAATTACAGTCTTATGTACTATATTTTAATGTAATACTATTGATATATTAAAGAAACCTTTAATCTTAAGTAAATATAAACGCAGAATACGGCGTTAAATGGTTTTGGTACTCATTGATGAAAATAAATTTTTCACTAAATGAAAATTTCAGTGCCCTACTTTAACAATTTTATCGAACTGTGCTATTTTATCTGCAACTCTCTACTAAATAAATATATGGCTCATCTTCTATTTACTCTTTTTATCGGACAAAAAATGTAAACTTAGAAAACAGTGAAATCTTGTTCGTCAAGGGAAAATACTTACAGGTTTCACGATAAAAATTCATGTTTAATGTTGATTAATTATTATTTGGCTAGTATTTTTTCTCTGAGGCAAAAATAAAAATTAAATCTCTGTTATGCTGCAAAATATTCTCAAGTGTGAAAAGAACGCGAAATACGTAGTCAATAAAGGGTACAATCGTTCCTCAGAGTATCTGTTGGTGGACAATTATAATTGAAATTTCTGACCCTTACACAGAAATCTCTTAAATTGCGATGAACCTCACCCCCAGGTAACATTAATAATGTCATATTGAATGAAAATATTAGACGGAACCGAGATTCGAACTCGGGTCCCATCTCCCATTTTCATTCAAAATAACATAATTTCAGACCCTTCTTTTGATTCCGCTATCTGGACTTCATTACTTAGACGTTAAGGTTGAGGACGAAACTGTGTTTCTTATTATTATTATTATATTCCGTTTAGGATCTCAGCTTTTTGTGCTGGTCGTAGTGAGGTATGGGTTACACCAAACACACTGACTCTGGAGGATCCAAAAATTTTCTGACTATTCTTGATGTGTTGAGCAAAACAGCTTTCTGAAGTTGTAATAAATGGTCTTACGTAATTTTAACATGCTAATACTATGGTGGAGGGAGATAGGGATGACTCCTGTAGAGGACAGTACAACCGGCACTAAGTTAACTCTCTCCATGTTCCATTTCCTTTGTATTTCTGCCTTAAGGTCACTGTATTTCTGATATTTTTCTGAATTGTTTTCTGAAGGTTGTGAGTGTTTGACCATGCTATGTCTATCAAATAGGTTGTCTTTGTTACTTGATCTTTTAGCACTATGTCTGGTCTATTGTTATGAATTATACGGTCCGTAATTATTGACCTGTCATAATATAATTTGAAGTTTGTTGATTCTAAAACGTCAGCCGGGTCATATTTGTAATAAGGTGTGCTATTTTCTATAAGACAATACTTTAAAGCTAATGCTTGGTGAATTATGTTAGCCACCTGGTTATGGCGATGTAAATTATCATTTTGTGCCAACATATTACAAGCTCCGGTTATATGTTAAATTGTTTCAGAAGCAGTTCCACATTTCCTGCACTTATCATTTTCTATATGGGGATCCTGCATAATACATTGGTTATAATTTCTAGTGGGAATAACCTGATCCTGGATGGCCATAACAGACCCTTCTGTTTCAGGAAAAAGCTCCCTTCGCCTGAGCCATGCGTTCGACGCTTTCTTGTCGCCATTGGGGTTGCTCAGGTCATGAGGGTGTCTTCCGTGCAGTGCTATGCACTTCCATTCCAAAATTTTGTCTGCTTCTGTTGAATTTTTTTCACTGTCTAAGTTTCTAGCTTCTAATAGGTTTAATGGGGTGTAATTGTTGTCTGAGCTGCAAATGCTGGTTTGTAGTGAGGATTCATTCATCCGTTCATGAAAATAAGATCGGGGTTGAGCAATTTGTCTGTTGTGTAGGATTTTTATATCTATAATTCCTCTTCCGTCTTCATCTCTTGGAAGTGTCATTCCCAGATTACTTGATTTTGCGTGGTGTTTCCGATGGTTTGTCAATTGTACTCGCAATTTTCTCTGCAGATTTATGAAATCAGTGGTCGACCAAGATATTATCCCAAATGAATAAGTTAAAATTGATATTACATATGTGTTTATGGCATTTATAAAATTATTACTATTCAGCTCTGTTCTACAGATCTCTCCAGTCTGGTGGTAAATTCCGATGTAAGAGTTCTCTTGATTTCAGTATATGCTATCATTTTTGATTGCTTTATTTCTAGATACTTGTAAAACTCAAATTCTGTCATAAACCCAATTTTACCATGCACTGTATCAACTCCCTGAGGGTTTACTAAATCTTTATCTTTACTACTACTAAAGATATTATTATTATTTATTGTTTTATAATGTGTCCGATGAAATATGTAGTTTGTATTCCGGATGAAGTTTTAAATAAAGACTTCATTACAAGTGTACAGAATTTAATGAAAAAATTGCATGTACATGTTGGGTTGTGGTGATAGGATTCGAAGGACCAAAAACGAGGAATGTGGATGCGATGGGAGTTGATCAATGGATGTACCAACAAAATAATTTAATAACAAAACTGTGGTATGCGTACCACTAATTGTATTTGCCGCCGTCGCAGCAACTATCGGGACAGCTCGGGCTGCCCCGGCCAACGTCGTGCCGGGCGCGCTCAAGCAGAGCGAGCGAAGGAGGAGCCCCTCCTTCCCCACCAAACGGCCTGCGCAGAGAACTCTCCACGCATGGCCATCGCCACCGCCGCCATCCGGCCAGAAGGTCGCCGCCACCACCACCTCCAGGGCGGTGGATATATAAAGGCGGTAGGAAGGC
>NNCF01128078.1:832691-905388 GCA_002313205.1 Laupala kohalensis | reverse complement strand
CAGATGAAGAGTGAAGCGGAGTGAGCAGAGAGAGTTACGAGTTACTACGATCTACAACCTTATCAACGACAACAACCACGCTGCTATCGACTTTGGATCTCTCTCACTGGACACCGGAATACTGGACTGCTAGAACTCTTGGATAACGACACTGCTACGCTTTTTCGGTATTTTCTGGAGTCCGCTTGGCCCGGACAAAATTGTTCACTGTAACAATTACTGCAAATAAACCAGTTGTTGAGTTTTAACTTGTACTTGTTGATTCGTTCCCTGACGGGACACAACAAAAACATTGCAACTAGCAATATAAAGCATTAAAATGAAGTAATCGATAAGGAATACAAAACTGGAAGTTCAGGTGAGGTGCAGAGATGAGGTTATGCGAGATGATGCTATTCTTGAAAGATCCAGCCTGGATGGTGTTGGGTTGGTGTCGATTTGATGATTTTGAGTTGATGTGCAGTCGAGGTTGAGGCCAAAAATGCTGGTACCTTATCATGTAGCGATTCAACCTGGAGATTATCTCGTGAGGGGTGGCGTGCCGATGCTCACGAGATGTGCTGTTGCCGGTTGGAAATAATTCCCCCAGATGTCTCCTGGTAGAAGCTGAAGGGGAAGTTGTCGACTGGCGTGCCGAATGATGAGTGTACTATGAAAGATTTGATGTTGGTTCCCCGGACGAGAGTTGCAAAAGTGACCGAGTGTCCACATGTTGGACTGGTTTCGGAGATGCGCTCTGTTCGCGCGATCGATCGACAGCGTGACGTTACAGGTCGATCGTGTATCGATTGTACATCTGGCTTGATGGGTTAGATAGTACGTAATTTCAAGTTATTTTAAATTGTTCTGGTAGGGAAAGAGAATGGTCTCGTGGATTCCAGGATAATTAATAACAGACTCTTTTATTAATTATGTCACAAATGTCCAACCATTTCATTCACTTTTTTTTACACAAAGGCGTGAAATTTGAATGGACCTATGAGGTTTGAAAAAATAGGTCATGGAAGCTCAGCAACCGAGAGATGTCACTCAATTGTCAGAAAGAGCTTCGAGTCCTTAGATAGTTCACTCCCTTTATGGTGCGATATCTAACCAGAGTCGCAACAACCCGTCCGTCTGTTTGTGAGCCTTCACGTATCTTTTGTATTACCTCACATTTCAAATATTGTTAAGTTCCTATCTCTTCAATAATCGGTAGCACGGTTTGAACTCTGAAACGTACAATTATTTCGTAAAGCAGAATTTTTAATAATACTGGCGTGAAATAAGTAAAGGTGTTTATTTTATACTGGCTGACCCGACAGACGCTGTTCTGTCCAAAGTTCAATAAAATTTGTTTGTGATCGTTTTGTGAATTTGTTGAACGCTATTTTAAATGTGTAAACAAATAAAAATGAAAAAAATACTTCTGAGAGATTATTGTATCTTAACGATTGTGGCCATGGATATTCAACTTGAGGAGGATTACGTTCAGAAGTACGCCAATGGGAAATTTTTCATGCGAGATGAATTCTATCGACAGTACCCTGAAATGCTGGAAATGTGTGATGTGCCTGGAATGTGATCGACTTGGAACCATGTGTTTTTGTTCTAAAATTTAAGTCACAGTTGAATTAAGTTTCTGAAAAACTAAAAAAAAAAGAAAAAAAAGAAGAATCCAAATATGTTGTTCCTATCGTCAGTTACGATATAGTGCATACAAAAGTTATGGTTTTTGCAGTTTTGTCCGAATTTTGCGACTTTCCTTTGTAATTGACCCGAATTTTTTGCCTGAAAACTTATCCAGGACCATAAAGAACAAAACAAAAACAGAATTACATATATCCATGGTTCGAGTCGTGAGGTATGGTCTTGAGTTTATACAAAAATTCCATAGAAAAAAGCACTTTCAATTTTTCCCGAATTTTACCAATTTCCGGGAAACATTTTTCCCTCCTAAGAACCTTATTCCAATTTTTGTTTTGTTATTAACACTTTTATTTTCAAAATAATTCCATTCCTATTTTTTTTTCTGTTTATACTGCACTATTTGTGTTTCATATAATTCTAACCGTTGGATTTTTTCTGTAGTAAGCATCTGCTTTGCGCCGTGATCCGCACTTTCTCTTCGCCGGAGATATTTTCTTCTTCATTTAGTTTCTGCTGTCCTTTCTCTATTTCTCCTACACTAACCCTGGAGTGAAAATCTCTTGTGCTCCAACGTCTCATGCAAATGTAAATGGACGGTGAGAATCAGTGATGGAGTTCTGGTTGTGCTGCCTCGCTGTCCGACAGGGGAGGGGGTTGATTTGAAACATGGCAATATTTAGCTCCAGGGAGAGTAGACACGCTGCGGGGAAAGACAGGGACGACATGGTCGGATTGGCGGATGTTGTAAGGATGAGGGGACTCGTAATCTGCGTGCCCAGCCCAACTCGTTGGGGCTGGTGCTCCAGGCACATTAATGGCGATGGCATCGTGCCCATGGCTAACAGCAATAATCCTTATATCGCGAATTTAAATGTACATATACGTTGTCGTATTATTTTCTCATTACATATGGATAAATCTTAAAAATAAAAATTATACATATTGAAATCACCCGAAAAAGGAAATTCCGCGTTAGTGGTCGAGGATAGTGATTGGATTGGACTGAAAATATCGTTCAAAATACTTACATTAGATTCTATGTCGGAAAGTTAATACACTTTCGAATTGTCAGCCTTCTCATGACCATTATCTTTTTTATCGCTTTTTCGTAAAAAAATCCAATATATTTTCATCGTCTCGCAAATGCGATAAAAGATTTCCAAACGCCTTTTACTCATTTGAAATTTCCGAGGAATTGAAACATGCACATAAAGTTTTGATGGGATACTTCTGTTATTGAAAGAAAGAAAAAGAACAATATTTTTGACGAAAATATTTCGAAACTCCTTTTTGTCATTTTTCGGCTCATAAATATCCTTTTTACTTCAACATATTAATTAATAATAATTTTCGATTTAAAACTTTTATATTTCTTTTTAAATAACAAGCAATACTAACTTATATATTACTTCAAAAAGTAGTAATAATTTGGTTCAGTTTCGTGTCGAAAATAAAATAAAAGCAAAAATAGATTTAACGTACGTCTGAATCATTTGTTTTCGTCGTTTTCCGCCTGGGGAATTCTGGAACTGCAAAATTACGAGCATATTCGAGGTTCAACAGAAGATTTTGTGCGATAAAATTATATTCATGCTTTTACCTTACGAGCATGTAGCTTCATGCAAATGGATTCATTAGCTCTATAATCGCGGTTAAGGAAATTGAGTTTTCCTTTACGCTACTATCATAACCCAAGGTACTTTATTTGTTTTTGGAATGCTAAATGTAATTTAATTTTGGTTGTATGAACTAATATAAAAACGTCGTTGCCTTTGTTTTCTTACTCTGTACGTTAATTGCTTTCCTAGTCTGTAAAAAAGGCATGTTCGTCAATCGAAAAGTATTGGCAAGTATTAAAATAAATATTATTTTTAATTTAAAATTTCTAATTTTTTCCTTTTGCAATTATTTTGCCTGTCATGTTTCTTATGGGGTCGCGAAATGGTGGATGAGATCATATTTCTATCTTGTAGAGGATCATTAGAAAAACTCGTGTACAATGCTGTCGGATGACCTTGACTATTAGATGAGGGAGGCTGCGGAAGTGCCGCGCTTTAGGAGAAAGTTACCTTCAAGACTCGCTTTAACATTAGTTTACCAAAAGTTAGTCTAATGATTTGACCGATAAGAAGCAATGATATTAGTGAAAGGGGTATGTTTCTGGTTAGGCTCGTAGCGATGAATGACGTGAAGGGATGGACATAACGGCACATGGATGGTGAAGGGCGAATATGATGAAATGAACGGCGTAGTAAACGGGGGTTCCCGGTGGGAACCTGTAGAAACCACGACGAATTCGACTTGAATCAACTCAATATGTGGTTGCTATATAAACGTGCAAGAGCTATAACCTTACAAAGTATTGCATCACCAAAGAGCACATTGCAATTATTCCAAAATTATTCTTTACAAAAAAATTAAAGAGATACATGTATTTGGAATGTAGTTTTCTGTAAATTGTAATATTTAAAAAAATATTATGTATTTTGAAGGTAAAATAATTTCGTATTTTGATGTCTTTATTTCTAAGTAACCGAGATCAATTTCAGGTTTATTTCAGGTTTATAAGTTCATATTTCAATCCCACCTTTTACGGTTGCTTTCATGGACCCAGCAGAAGCTTTGCTCGTTATTACATCGTTGGTCACTGCAGCTACCATGCCCACGCCTCTGTTATCTCGCCATCAATCTCTTTGCTACCTACGTCATGGTTGCAAACTTCGCTTTTCGACATTTTTGACGTGGACACAGAGTTATTATATGGGAACCCTCTCATTACTTTGATGTACAATATTTGGGCAATCACGTGTACGACATTTCACCTAAAAAAAGGGGTGATGTATGTTCGATTTTCCCGTTCAAAGACCATTACAGAAGCCACATTTTTATCCGAAGTATTATGGATTTGTTTTCAATTAAATAGATTAATTGTAGTTATGTTTTTTATTTTGTTTTTTCTTCTCTTCAAACACCGAGTCTGACTTTTATGGTTTGAATTTATACGTGTACAATCTCCATTTGGCGATACGTAGATGTTAATGAAAAGACACAAAATGAAAAATTTGAAGACTAATTTTTGTTCTGTGTCATGAGGGTTGATGCACCCTTCTATATAATTGTAACGGTTTGGAAGAGCTCGTATCGTGATAATATAATTCGGTAAAGCTATCTACCTTTCATCACAGTACTGATTCTCTGTTCAGCACAACACAATACTCCTTTGATCGTTTTTGTGACCATCGTCCCGGGGATATTGACCGTACAAGCGTTGGATGAAGAACGGCAGGAATCCCGACTCCGAGATGTCTGTCCACTAATAAAGGAGGAAAGCAGAAAGCACAAGAACAAAAGGTTGGGAAGAATTCCGTTTACCATGTATAGAATTTGTGGCCCTTTTATCGCACAGCCTTTGACGATACCGCGTGTTAGCGATCACGTTTCCTTTTTACAACACCGCTCTCTATTTTGCTTCTTTTTTTTTTTTTTTTTCATCGACTGTCGAGTGTTCGTGGTTCTCGATCACCGCTGAAAACTTTCACGACGCGCGCGATACGACGTCAAGGGCGTAGGGCTGAGGTTTCTCTGAAAGAAGGGAAATGGTTGCGGTGGAAATGGGGACTGTGACTGAAAGGACTGAGAAATGGAGAATGTGGTTTCTGTGAGGCTTCCAGCTATAAGAAGAAAGTATTAGAGATTGTGAATAGCGGGAGGTGTATTGAAGACGAGATTGATGAGGCGAGAGCTGAAAACGAAACGATGAGAGCAAATTTGGCACCCACAAAAACGCGGCATTCGAATTATGAGTCGGCGAATGATGGAGATTCCTTTCTACAAAGTCTTTCCAGGATGAAAAAGAATCCTGAATAGGTAGAATGTACTCTTCAGGAATCATTTTCGACAGCATATTTTGGAGAGCAATGGAGAAAACAAAGGAAGGAAACGCGAGTCATATGGGCTTTGGACCCATGTTGATTACGGTACTGGAAGTTTCCATACAAATTCACGCGATATGATTTTGTGTTCTGTTTACAGGAGAGGTGGTAGTTGCTATGCCAGACTTCTCCCCCACCCCCCCTGTCGTAAGAAGGGACATAGCTCCTGTCGCTACTATCACAGACATTATTGTGTGACAGCAGAAACGTTTCTCATTTAACTTGTGTCAGTGCTGTGAAGTTGTATCATTTTCTTGGAGAATGTGGTATATTTTATGAAGCATTGGATATATGAGATTAAATACTGAGAGAAACATCAAACGAGAAAAATTGAATGCTTTATTTAAATTCATTAGGACAGGGAAAAAGTTATCAATTAAAGAAATATCACTTTAATTTAAGAAGGAAAATAAAAACAAACATCAGTACATTTCTTGGCTCTACAACACTTTTTCTTCATCGGAAATAAAAAAAAATTCTCCTCCGTATCTCGCGAGGATTTTCAATTCGGATTTTCTTGAGAAATGATACTTTCTACTAATCTGGAGCGTATTTTTAGTTAGCTTATTTTTATTTTGAGTGACTACAAAGTCTTCATGAAAAGAAAACCTGCAATATGGCATTGTCTTCAGAGCGAAGAATGTGGGTAAACAGGGCTTAAGATATACTGCGAATCATTGTTACTTTGGAATCTGCTCCGTTACCTTGGAATCTGCTCTCAACGTTTCCTCTTCCTCAGGAAGTTGGGATCCCCTAGGAATTAGTCCTGGAATCTTCTTTTTCCTCGTCAGTAAACCTGTGCAGGAGAGACTTTTCTTCCTTTATAACCTTTCCTTTGCGCTTTTTATGTTTCTTTTATGGCCGACTCAGTTTGCGGTCGAACGTCTTCGTGTCCTTCTCACGGTTCTATAGATTTACAGCGTTTATATTTAGGGCAGACGGCGTTTTTGTTTCACTAGCATTTTAAGGGGAGTCGATTCGTACTAATTTTCAATTTCATTTAGATAATCGAGAAATTACACTTTTCTGAGTAAAAAATAGAGCAAATGATGGGACAGAGAACGCAAAAAACACAAAAAACAACAGATTATTCTACACATGTACTTAATTTCATCAGTTCATTATTTGTACCAGTTACTCCATACTTCGTGGAAGTGAAATGTATGCCAAGAAAAGCCTTATAAAACTACATTGTCTACTTGTCATTGTGAAAATATTAAGAAATGAAATATATTCGTTGGAATTTCGTTATGAAACTCCATGTGTATCAGTGGACATCACGTTTATTTTATATTCAAGTTAGCTACTAGCTTCTTCTACAATTGCTTCTACACAACAGAAAGCGACATACATTTATAACGATCATTGGCATGATGTGATGCACGTATAGTACTTATAAAAGTCAATTTGATTTTAATTGATCTCTATCAAATTGGTAGACTTAATTGATATTTGTGTTTTCTATCTCTTACGAAATTCGTTAACTGAACTCAAAATTAAACTGATTTGATTCCTTTTAGTGTTAGTTGTTCATTTCGACGTAGTACAATGAACATTTTGTAAATCTGTAAATTGCGATTTTGAGAGTTAATTAATATTTATTGAGAACTGATTGTTATCGAACTACACCGATTTTATTTAAATGTTTTTCTGTTAACGGCTTCAATTACTTAACAATAAACAAAATCGAAGATAAGTTCTCGAGTCATAGAGTTAAGACCTCAATTTAATTTTTTTTGGTTGCTCAATATTTTCTAAAATGTGCTTGGAATAAAGATTTTCTGTGCATAATACTAATTGCAAATTGCTATTAATAACTAAACCATAAGTACACGTGACTCATGAAATTCAAGTTGAAAACAAATTCCAATTGAAGTACGGCAATTCGTTGGAAATCTTTATCAAAGTGGAGGTAGTTGGAGTCCATCTTATTGGAAACTTCGTAAGAACTGTTCACGTTTTGCCATTGAACTTGCTTCACAGACTTGACATTGAAAATATTTCTTTCTTGTCTTGTCGTCATAAAATGATTTCTTGTGAAGTAATTTTTCTCACATATGAATGTTTAATATCAGATCTGATAACATTTTGTACTTTTCGAATGACAATGTGTGCATGAAAATAAATAGAAACGCATCGCTCTATTAAATTAATACGTTTTAGATATTATTGTGTATTGTTTTCATATCTTTGAGTGAATTGCTCCGACATCGCATTCGAGAAGCAAACGTAAACATGCGATATTACAACATGAGATGAAGATCTTCGCTTATAAACAGTAAAAATAAGAACATTTCTGCGAAAGAACTAGTTCAGCTCTCATCTTTCTGTACATTAACGTGGCATTACCATTGCAGTTCTCTACCTCCAACTGTGCCTCGTTCCTTGTGACCTCACTTTCCCTTTGAATAATGCATTGCTCCCAAGGAGGTTCAAAGGCGATCTGGTGAGGATTGACCGGTGCGGGACTGACGACGGGTAGTGGCGCCCTATCACACTGTGACTCCGATCCCACGGGGATAAGCTGAATCTTAAAGAGGAGGGGTCTCATCGTTGATACTCCTGATGTCGCGATGCCCGCCGTGAAGATGTGTTCCGGTGTGACGCGCGATCCCCTTTTTGAAGATTCTTTTATACTCCGAATTCTGCATATTATTTCTTACCACTTGATACAATACACAAATTGTTCATCCTGTCTGTATTTTAGAAATAATTAATAGTGGAATTATTTACGTCCATCACTTTTTACAATATTTAAGGCATAAATTCTTTCTGAGGCGATCTGTAGTAAAATATGAATAATGTAGAAAGAGAGGTATTTTTTCTATTAAAAGTCGTTAAATTTCACAACTTCGGGAATAAATGTAACTGTGTGGGTTCCTTGACGGTTTTTTAAATCTTCTTTCGACTTTTTTTGGTTTGCTCTATTAAAGAGGATTAAATGTTGCAAGGAATGAAATTAACCTTGTAATATTTTCTATACTGTTTACTCCATTCTAATATCCGATATATTTTATCGTAAATTTTAATATTTTATCATAAATTAAACTGTCAATAGTTTTACGAGTAGTATCTAAACAGCTCTAATCCAGTTTTTGATCAAAGTATTTGTGGTTAAAATTATTGTCTAGTACATGCAGGTAGAATACTTTTGTAATATATGATCGTGATGAATAGCTGTAGCGTCGACTAGTAGTTTCTTTTTGACCATTACAATAGCATTGCGCATGGATCTGGGCAATTATGTGTATAATGAAATCTTGTTTATTGCTTTCGTAACACAAATTAATGAATACATCTGGAAACGATTTACTCCTTAACATTCTTTTACAAATGCTTTTTATAACTACTTTACCGTTCGTTATGCAGACTTTCTTTCGTTTTCTTACCTATTCGCTATGATACCATTATTCCGTGAAAGTACAAGAAATCGTTTTTATACTTTTCGTTTGGAACAAATTATTAAATGCCAGAAAGTTTGTTTTCGAAATGGATTCCCAAAGTTAATCATCCCCGCCTTTTCAAGATATGAATTTCCGATGGATCATTTTGTCGAACTAATAGCCGTTACCGAGGATGCTTGGGCGCTTGGCCAATTCCCACCGAACTTCTCGTTTCTGAATGTTTATCTTTTCTTGAAGTTGTCAACCTTGCGTTAATGAAGTGAGAGTAGAACTTCATTGCTTGAGTTTATTCATTGTATTCTCTTGATTCTTCTTTAGAGTGTGGTATAAAAACTAATGTCCTATTTTTATCTTCAGTTAAAAAATGAAAATAGTCATTTGAAAATGCATAGTGGTTCTTCTTTTATTTTCAGTTATAATCAAGTCTTCGTTTTCTTTTTTGTTTAGTAACACAAAGGAAATAAAATGTTCATAAATGCCGAAGTAGTTTTTAATTATTCCCGTGTGTTCAGGATATTTCTGATTTAAGTTTTTGTGCAATATTTTCGTTTTGATTGGTTAAAAACGAGTATTTAATAAATTATTGAATGCCGCTTGAGGTTTTTTTAATGCTTGGCGGCTAATGATATTTTCACATATTTCATTAATAAATAGTTTTGTTAAAAATAAAAATTTGAACACATTAAATGCACTCATGTTGAAGAGACGTTTCGGCTCTCAGCCTAGAAGACACGTCACAATTAGAGTGTCTCCTGGAATGATGGAAGCGAAAGTCAGAACATCTCTTCAAATGTGCGTTAATTAAATATTTGATCCAAGTGTATGAACATTTTAAATTGTTACGGCATTATCGTGTATTAATTTTATCGGTCTAATATATTCAGAGGAATATTCCAAAAGGAAATATCACATTTTTCTCCTTGTATTTATTGTACCTAACACCTTTGCCCTCTTAATATTTCAATAAAAATATAAACATTACTATGTAATCGTGAAAGGTTAATTGAAACTGGGTAGGACTGTGAATGAGTGTGAATGTGTGCTTAGCTGAAGTCAAAATCCAAAATAGTCCATATGACTTGTCGTGCAGATTCTTGTTGGCATAGTCGTTTGTTGTGTCGCCGACGGGATACAACAACATAGCGCTAAGCGTGAGGCTTGTAAACTGCCGAGGTTTGCGCAAGTGCAAACCCCGGGCACCACTTCCGTGCGAACAAGCACCAGAGCATTGTTTGTGCCCGCGAGCGGGCGTTCGGTGTTGACCCCATGTCTCGGACACAGGGTGGGGGAGAAACAAGCCCCTGAAACATCGATGCACTTGGGATCTGAAGTCGGAAGCACACGCTCTATTTTCCTGTTTATAATGGACTGCTAATATTCTTGAGCGGAGTCTATTGCCCGTCGTGAGTTTTTTTTAGCAGTAAGGGTATATCGCGGGCAAAGGAAGTTCAGTTTCTGCTAGACACCTCGCTAAGGACGGGGTGACCGGCGCCCAGTAGTGCGTAAGCTTGTGGCGGTAACAACAGTGTAGGTTGTATCCTGGTTAGTTCAGAAAAGCTCTTGACTCTCTACATTCCTACCTTCTACGCTACCCGCAGTTACCCGTAGCATTCGTCTAAGGACAAATCACTGGACTCCTCCGTTCTAAAAAAATCCACTAGAGTCGCGGTGCTTCTGTGGTAGCTGAGATTCATGAATCTTTACCTCATAATATAGGAAGTTTTTCCTACTTGCGGGAAAAGAAATAACATTTCGGAAATATATCGGCAAGATTTGCTAATTGTGATTAGAATAATGGGATAATACTGTCATTGTTTTGATTCCCTTCATGATTGTCATCACAGGACAACAAAAATGACCTACAGGCTCATGTGAAAAGCATACACAATGGCGTAATACAGTTCGCTCTGCTTCATGTTCAGTTCTTTATCTTTATGAGCGTACAATCCGGTGTCACATATTGAGAAATAAAATATTTGTCTGTGTGTCATTGCGATTTTTCATGTGCGGATTTCTTTTCAAGAACATAATCGTGAATGACCGCCTTGCAGACGTGCTTGAAGCGCTTGCTTACGCTGATTTCTTTCTTTTCCTGTTTTGCACGCGTAACACGACGCATTTCTGTACGCACGGAATGGAACTTCTTGTCTCTGGAACGAAGTGGCTGAGTTTCTGGGCCAGCAGGTGAGTGACGTTCAATTGCCTCAATAAGCCATCGATGTCGGAATAACATGATTTATGAGCTTCAGTTGTCAGACAGTGATTGATTTGGCTATTGTTTTGGATGGATTTTACTTTTCTGTTGATCACGTATCTTGAACTTTTTCACATATATTGGTTTATACGACACAGTATGAGTTATTTATAAATTTTTATATTCTTGGCATTCAGTTTGTTGATTAAATAGAATGTTACTTAATGTGGAAATGAACGTATACTTTCTAAATGTCGAGGTTTCGCTAAATTATTTTGTAGAGAATTCGTCTCTTGAAGAATTCAATAAATTGGAAGCCCTATATGCTCTTCCCCTCCCGTTCTGTGGTCTATCCTCAAAATATTTCTTAAATGTTAAAATGATTGGAAATGACATAACAATTCTGTAATATATTGCATAGTTCAATAATTATCTTGTAATAAGTGACATTAATATACAATTTACACAAAAATATCGATTGAAGACCAATTTACATTAACACTAAGGAGTATGAACACAGAAGTTTTCATAGATATTTTTTAAAATTGATGTGAATGACTTCATGTTTGTACAAAATTGCACTTGACAGAACTTCGTTTTTGTCTAACTTTTGTAGCACAATCGTACTATATTCGCATTTAATGGGTTGTTGGTTATGACAATCATATTATTGAACCATACTTACTAAAGTATGTAGAATCAAATAGTCACTTATCGATTGTTATTGAGATTTGAATATATCAAGGGTAAAAATGCTGATACTAATAGGAAATGTGGAAACTTAAATAATACAATACAATAGTTAATACAAGTATAACAATAGTGTGTGAAGTTGTTTCGTGTGCTAAAGTGTTAATGATTGCGCAAACCATTATGTAAGTCCTTAACGTATTTGTAAAGATTTAAAAATAGGTTATTTATCATGGTGACGTATAAATGATTAACAGAATCGATTAGTTTTCGAAAAGGGGGAAACATTTTCCGCGACTGAATTGCAGATTTATTCCCCGATTGAAGCATTATCCGCCGGTGAAAGCAAGGAGGGGATGTGCCGAATCTGCGCGGAGTCGTTTGTAACCCGTTCTCTCCGCACGCGGTGCTTCCAGGCGTCTTCCGGCCTTTCAAAAGAAGCGCTAGCATTTCCCAGCCGATGCTCGCGACGTGAGCCGAAATCCATCTTGCTTCGTGGAGTGGATGGCATTCCTCAGCGGTCAATGCCTCGTCAGAATTCACTGAAGATAATGCAGCGGGAGTTACTGAAGCTTTCCTGTCTGTGATAGTGATTGGGTGTCTGTTTCGTTTGTAGATACCGATATTTGATGTTGGGTTATATTTGTTTTTCTCTTTCGATGTAAAATGGGCAATGTTCTTCGTTTACTTGGTTGGAGTCCAAATTGTAACAGGATTGTAGAAATTTTTTTCATTGTAGAATTTGTATATGTGAAATGTAGCGTTCTATTGAAGCTTATCTACATGGAGCGATAGGAGGTAGGAGTTGGGTGGTAAGGTATTGTTAGTATGTGGGCCAGTTAGCTGTGTTTTTCTACCACTTGGGGGTGGGGAGGTGTTAGAAGGAGTAGTTAGTAATAGTTATTGATACGAAGAGCAGTAAGAGGTGGATAGAAGTAGGAGGGTTCGCTTTTCAGCAGTAGCAAAAGCTAGGACATTCATATAAAAAGCTACATATTTTTTCTGGGAATTGAACCCGGGATGACTTGGTAATGAGCAAGAACGCTAGCACCCGAGCCACTGGAGGGACTGTGGTATATTTGGTTACTACGTAAACGTTTCATTGGAACTTGGATTGCCAATAGGTCAACTCTCAATGTCTTCCAATTTAAATAATTAGTTACATGTTGATTTGACTGCATATTGTATAACATTAAATAAAAGATATCGGGTTGTCGTAAATTTCTGCATTGGTTAAGTAAAAGCATTTTTGGAGTATGCTAATAACCCCTTATTATTTCACCCCGATGATAACCTGTGACGAAAATATTTACTTGACATAGAAAGAAATGTACTGCCAGACAATATCTTGTATTCAATTAAGTTTTCAAGTTTATTATTATCCGATTAAAGCATAAATCTCGTGAGTGCGTCTTACATTCATGATCTCAATTGAATGGTGAAGCGAGCAATTTCAGAGAAATATCGGTTTCTTCTTATCAGCATCCTCACATTACAGCAGGTGAAGTATCATGTATGTTGCAGATGCATTTAATTTCTGTTTTTAATGTGTGTTTTAGTCACTAATTTTTTATTTTCTTTTGTTATACTATTTGTATTTGTCTCAAAATGCGCGTTGAGTGGGGGAGTACATTACCGAGTATGAGAATATCTCCAGGGATTGTCTCCTGTGCAATGAAATAAGCCTGTGTTTTACTTCGACAGCTTGTTCTTTTTTTAGGTATGAAAGGGTATTGAATATGAATTAGGAGAAAAATTATAATCATCAGAAGAAAGGCCTAAAGTAAGAGAAACACTCTCATTGTTAAATAAAATTCTTTTTGTTAAAGATGTAAAAGTATTATTACCTCAAGTATCTTTTAATAAATATGGAAATATTTCATAGCAATCTAAATAAACAACTTATTTGTTAATTAAATTAATGTGAATTTCACTCTGTTTCCTCATGCGTCGTTTATCCGCTTTCATTGTTTACACCAAAAGATCTATCGAAGAGACGCTAATGAATTTGTTGTTGGCTTGCTCTATGCATGTGGTTGAGGAACACATCCATAGGCATAACTTGCCTCTATTACCATCTACGGTAAACACACACCTACGGTGTTCCAAGCCAATGCTACCATGCTTGCGCCAAGTACAAATGCCGGATCTGTCCACTACAAAGCTTTGTATCGTCTTGTTTGATATTACCTCAAGATATGTTAAAGAATTTTCCGCACCGTATGAAAGAAACGTAATTAGAGAGAATGTCAACTGACGAAACATTAAGTTGGCTTAATTGGGAAACCTGTTACATGACTAATCCACCAAATTCTTGGTGTTGATGAATGATTCTTGGTGTATTGGGCGATGAACGCTCATGACTACTCTCAAATTTAAAATGTATACCGAACTGTAAAAATTCTGCAATGTTAATCGCAGGTTGAATGCAACGAGTAGTAATTTTTGATTCACTCCGTGTACTCAGGATTACTGACCTTCGGATCAAGGACTTGGTGCTGATACTTTCCACCTAAACTTGTGCGGGTATCAGTAAAATTGCGTGTAAACGTTCTTATGTGTGTGAAAGTTGGACGAATGGTTGGTATGCAATTCATTTACAAAAGATATAATTAAAATATTTTATTCGAGGGGCGACGTTTGGCTTATTTAGCGCAGCCACCTCCTAACTCTGGCGATGCTGGTTCTAATCCCGGTTGATCCAAGTAGAATTTGCAGTGGTGGACAAAGCAGGTACGCGTTTCTCGGGATTTACCCGTTTTCTTTTTCCTTCATTCCACCACAACATTCACTTATCATTAGCCCCTCACTTAATTTATACAATACCCGCTTTGGGGAGATGCATGGAAGGTCATTCGACACCCTTGTCTTTCCCCAGCCATTTGAAGTAGGAGGCCACATCTCCCCATCTTTGACACTTGTTAGGGTAAAAACACTAAAGACAAAGTAAATAAATATATTGTACAAAAAAACAACAACAAAAAACTATAGAATACGGAATTTTAGATAAGGGTTTGAATTATGAATTTTGTAAGAATTTTTCCACTTTCCAGGTCTAATTTTGCGAAATTCCTTCCTAGAGAATTCTTGCATTTGTCTAGTAACATTTCAGTTAACTGAGCAATTTTCCTTGGATAAAAAGGGTGTGCGTAGATGTAATTAATCAACATTTGTTTTATTTCCAAAATGTTTATTACTATATCGAGTAGTTCAGTATTTATCAACGTCGTGATTTGGAGATAAGGGGGAGAGGACACTCAAGATGTGAGGTTTCTGGAATTGGCTTTCCCCTCGAGTCGACCTCCCTATTGGTTTCATTAGTACTTCTCTCCGTTATCGACTGCAAGCCGTGTTTTTCTCGTTTCTCGCGCTCACTAGCATGTAGAATATATTGATGTCGGTCTGGGAATCGACGATAAAATCTTACAAAAACAAGACGTCACATAGTGCAATGCGGGGTGTTGAAACGATATCCTTAGTTTTTACAGCATTTTGGATCAACAACCTCTTCAGATAGCGTAAAGAATCTAGGTCAAGCTTTTACGATACCAAAAAGGGAAGCTTGTATACTACAGTTCACTGCAATTTAGGAGTCATTTTCTTTCTTATTTTTATAGTTTCCCAAATTTGCTTGCCCCGTTTGGTTGTTTCATCTATTAAGTAACGAGTTTATACTTCAATGGTTTTGTATAATGGTTGCATTTTATGTATTTTATGATATTTGAAGAATCGGTTACANTTTTTTTTTTTTTTTTTTTTTTTGTGGGGCTTTAGGGCTCGTCAACATCAAAGGTCATTAGAGCCCTTTTTTGTATGCAGAGCCTCGAACATATGTAATGAGTAAATGAATTAATTTTTCTTGGGAAGTACCTGCTGGGTAAAAGAATCATTGTTGGGGAGTTTTGTACTACAAATGCTTATACTTCGATGCATAAGTTTTCATTTATTTCATGTTTCAAATCTCAATACCTTCTTCTTTACTCGAAAGTTTTTACAAATATTCAAGTATACATCACTCCCCAGTTCTTTTACTTCGCTCGAGATCTTTCGAACTCGCACGGAGTCACCTTTTCCAGGATTTGGATGCTGAGCTGAGACGACGGTCAGGTTTATATAACCGTTAGTGAAGCTACGCCGCCACCACGCGTATCCCAGCCACGAACTTCTCCGAACACAAGATGCCATTACTCTCATGTCTGCGGCTTTAATGTGTCCCTCAGGGCTCGTATCTGGTCACTTCCCGCACGCTCCTCTCTCGCAGCGAAATGAAAGGATCATCTTATTCGGATGAGCACGATTAACAAATAGAAATAATTGTGTGTTATGAGGGAAAATCAGCCTTTTACTCGTGTTTCCGTCGTAACCAAGAAGGATTTTGTGGACCCTTTGAGAGAATTGTGATCATATCTGTTTAAGTTAACTTTTAGTGGTTGTATTGAAGAGAGTGTATCATGTAATTACTTCAAACTATAAAAACATTCCTAATTTTTACTTTTTCTCTTTTACTGCTAAAGAAGCGAGTGTTCTCTCTTGTATTATGATTCAGATTTTACCCAATAACTACAGTTGAGGAATTAATGGTATACTTGGAATCTTTAGACAACGTTCAAACTTGAGCAGAACTCTCCGAATTAATTTTGAGACGTGCGTATTTTAATTCTTATTCACAGTGACTACTATTTTGTTGTATATATCTAAAGACACCTTATTTAACCACGACTTAGAAAATGAAGGAACCTAATTCTGAGCGGTAGTGGTAGTTCCTGGTGGTGGTGAAGTCAGTCTAGATATATAAGAGGAATGACTTTTAAGAGTAGTGTCCTATTATTTTCTTTCTTTATCTATAAAGTTTCAAGCTTGTGTTCTAGTTTTCACTTTCTTCATATTTATCCATGACAACTGGTTTTAGTTACAAGAGTAGAATTCAATTTTGGACAGTCCCGAACGTACTCCAAAGCTGTATGTGCATTTTCGTCACCCCGGTTTTCATTACTCATCCCTAGAGGTGGTTTCGAAGTCTGGCCGCTTTCAATCGCTCGTCAAATATCACAACACATGGAAGTCGCACATGTGACGACTCATCATCCGCCATCACATATGAACGAATTAAGAAAGGCAGAAGGTTTTAAAAATGAGTCTCTCTGTATTTTCTTTGTTTTGAATTGTGGCCTGTAGTTTTTTATATACCTCAGATGCCATTTTTTTGTTGAACTTATTTCGTTTTAACTGATTTATTGTAACTGAAAAATAGTTATACCTACAAAAGAAAGTGTTCTGATTGGTTATTTTCGAAGTTGTTGGAAGAGCTCTTTTCCTGGTGTGAAATATTTTTATTAATTTGTATTCATTTCACAAATATATGAAGTGTGAAATGTTCTTGAAATTTGAAAAAGAAAATTGTGTTTGGTCTTTAAGAATGTCGCGAGTTCGTTGCGTTGCGTGTACTTCAACATTTGTCCTTAATTTTGTTAAAAATATTACGAAGTTTTTGTGGGTCTTATTTGTATCCGAAGAATAAAGTGACTAGATATGAAAATAAATAAATTATGTTACAGACTTCTTGTGGACGATTCGAAATTTTTATTACAAACTTTTATTTAACTTCATCTGTTAGTTCGTATGTTTAGGCCAAATCTTGCAACTTCATTTTAAACTATTTCCCTCTAACCGATCAAGCTGAAATTTTACAGATGTGTGGTTTTCATGAATATAGTTGATTGTGATTCAATTTTACAAAAACCTACCCCTCACAGGGTGTCATAATTTATTATAGAAAGTTACATATCTGATATTAATAAAAACACGATAAATTTATTTATTTTATCTTGATTATATAATGGACGTGAATAGTTTAGTGTGACTAGATTTATAGTGAAATAGATATATTTACTGTATTATTTACAATTTTAAGATATATTTTCCGTAATCTTTTTATTACTAGTTCAAAGTGGACTAAGAAAGAATTTTTTTGTGAAGTTCCCCTTTTATTTAATTTCAAACTTTATGTAACCAAAGCATTTATTTCAATTTTCTTTATTGTTTCAATTTCAACATTAATTTCAATTTTGTTTATTTTGGATCAGGTCTAACATACTCTCTTCTCATTGTTTACACCTTCAGAAGGGTTATTATCCGAAGTATTTAAGTTTTAACGCATATAAAAGTTAATGAGACAATTTGTAGTCTCAGGTTCCGAAGATCTGGAGAGGTCTGGAAACTTTTTTGGATTAATCTTCATTTTGCGTTCATATAATGAGAATATAAATGATGTAAAATAATCCTGAGATTTTTGAAAGTATAGGTATATAGAAGTTACATCAACATCTATAGCTTATGTTTTGTGCGCCCCGCTCAAAATCTGACTTAGCTACAAGAACTGTTAATCATGTTACGTCGAATGGAAAAAGGGAGACGGGACCGGGGTTCGAACCCGGGACCATGAGCTCAGCGCGCTCATGCGCCTACTGACTGCGCCATCCCGTTCGCCTCTCGGGCCCGTCTACCATTCTCATTCAATTTGTGAAACCCAAAGACCTCTGAGGCGACTTTCCCTTAGGAACTACTTTATTTGGGTAGTATTTTTCCATTTCTGGTTCACAAACATAGAAATCCCTTAGATTGCGGTGAACCTCACCTCCAGGTAACAGATTAATCATGTTACGTCGAATGAAAATGGGAGACGGGGCCGGGGTTCGAACCCGGGACCTTGAGCTCAGCGCGCTCATGCGCCTACCGACTGCGCCATCCCTTTAGTCTCTACGAGAACACCTCAGAGGTCTTTGGGTTTCACAAGTTGAATGAGAATGGTAGACGGGCTCGAGAGGCGAACGGGATGGCGCAGTCGGTAGGCGCATGAGCGCTGAGCTCAAGGTCCCGGGTTCGAACCCCGGTCCCATCTCCCATTTTCATTCGACGTAACATGATTAATCTGTTACCTGGTGGTAAGGTTCACCGCAATCTAAGGGATTTCTATGTTTGTTTACAAGAACTGTTGTTTGTTCCTCGCCACTGATCTACTTGCAGCTAAAGACACTCGGCTGCTCTGCCTTCTATTCATTCGGTTCGTTGACTCATGACTGAGGCGGCGCAGCCTCAGCAATTGATTTACGGAATCAAATCGATCATGTCTTTCGCAACTATGAATAATTGTTTACTTGAACGATTCACTACAACGACTAAACGACGCCATCCCGACGTTGCGTAGCCCGAAATTTGAAGTCTAGACGACGAATATTTACAGTTTTCTTGACGTCGAGCAGCCTTACACTGATGTTATTTTGAATTTCTGAAGGTTAATGTTGGCGAAAAGCTAATTATTATCTTAAATAATTATATTTTCAAATGTATTAATCTAATGAGTAAATTTCAAGTATATTCAAAATGAAGAAACATTTGTATACATAAAAACTATTTTCTTGGTATTTTAAGATATATTTTTTAGATTTTAGAGATGATTACTATTTTATGTGTTTAATATTCATGGTTCCAATACTATGGTGTCAACTCTTAGACAACGTAACGAAAGATAATAAAACATCATACTTCAGCACCTCTATACTAGCGTTCGCGCCTTCAGAGGGAAAGGATCCTGGATTGAATACTGGTGCGGTCGGATACCTGAAGACGGATGTCGATAAAAAGAACGTTTGCTGTTCGCCTGTGATGAAACAAGGTAAGACCATAAACATGAATATCGTCAAGAAAGTCGAGAAAGAATATCGAGAAGAAAGCATGCAAATAGTCGACATCGACTCACGTCGAATGAATATTACATGCTTATTAGTTGGCAACATCATCTACTATAGGTTCCCTTTTCTTATCTTGTACATTAACTGCGTAAGCTGTAAGAGCTAATACTGTACGCTGTTATACAGAAGGTCGAAAATTCACGTCATAGCAGACGGATGTTAGCTGTGCGAGCTCATGTATTGTCTGTCCAGCTGCCGGCCAATACATCGGCTACCCCAGCTCAAGTATTTTTTTACAATGTAGTGGGGATAGTAGAGTAACAAATAGAGTGCACTCTCCAATCCTCTCTGCCGATAAAGATCACGAGACATTTACGGAGTTTTTGACGCTCTCTCAGCGGCAAATTGAAGTATAATACTGTACACCAAATATGAAATAACCTATACGCGCATAAAATTATGATGCAAAATAGAGAATTTTATTTCGGCTGTGGTGCATGACGCTTATGCGTTTTGTTGTAGCAGTTTCAGAAATTGAAGGAATGTATTTTTAAGGGTTTTTCTCACCTTTCTGTCTCTAGAACTTACTTTAATTCCTCAGTCAATCAAACTCTGTGTTCAGCGCCTCAAATCTTGGCATTTCTTCTTACGGTCAATATAACATTATATAGAATAGACACCACACATGCAGCGAAGAATACTATGCTAGGTACTCTACTAACTAGTAGACAATGAACATGATTACACAAGGAGAGTGTATAAGCGAATTACAGTTTTTATTGTGATGGGGGTAGTGAGTAGATCTACTTTCCAACATGTCGCTTGAAACTCTGCCGGCTACTATGTTGGGTTTCTCTACCGGTTACTATCCACTCTATTCGCTACTTTACTGTGTTGAGTGTTTACACAAGTGCAGTAACTGTACTCCACCAAGTGCTCACCTCATTATTCTACCTGTGTAAACGAGGCCAAATTCTTGGCTTTCCGATGAAGCTCAAGTGTGGATAGAACGAAAGAAAGGCGATTCCCGTGCGATCTTACGGTTGGCATCTTAATCAACTTTGACGCACTTCCACCTTCTCTTTCTATAACCGTTTCTAATGCACCTTTCTTCTTCGGGGTGTTTTGAAATCGTACTTTCTCCCTTCTTGGTTCGACTCGGGGATAACGGAAGACATCGCTATTCCGTTACCTCTTTGACATTGCGAAGAAGCGCTGTATGCGCGGATAAACTTTTCATTGTGAATCGTTGTGCATTTTAGCTACAAAAAGGTCTCGGAGCACAAGTCCTTGTATACTAGGTCCTTGTATTATTTAATTGAACTGATTTTTTAAAATAAATCCTACCAACACAAATAAACCATTTTTATTATCTTCCTTTGGACGGACGAATATTAAAAACCACGTTTTCGGTATCGGGGATCCCTTTATCGGACATGTTGGCGACATGGATCAAAATCAAACAAGGTCAAAGTTTTTTCACGATTGCTATACATTCTCAATTTTTTAAGGCTTATTTGGTATTTTTAATACCCTCTACCTACCAAATTAGGTTGTCAAACGTTTCATGTTTATTGATTAGAGTATTGGGTTTCTTATTCAAATATAATTCCAGGTTAAGTGAAGCTTATTCCTCGAGACACGTTTATGTCAGAATTGAGATATGTTGCTCGTTTTATAGATACGGACCATTTCTTGTTTAGCCAAATTGCGGTTTTTGGGTTCCGAGAGTTTTCTTTGTTTCAAGAGATCTCAATTTTGAATCTAATTTTAGGTTTTTCATTTTTAAAATCCACCCTCGGTTGGAGTGGGAAAGAACCCTTGCTGGCATGTTACCATGGGGGTTTCCATATTGCCTAAGGATGGTCCTCTACACAAAGTGCTCCTGGTAGGTTCCCATAGTCGCAAAATATACTATGGGTGTGTGGCCATTTCATATACACGATAAAACCTCTCCGTAGCACCTGTCCATGCAGGTTGCTAAAAAATTAAAATTAGGTTCATGTATTTATTAATAAGTGGAAGCAAAATGGGCTACCTTCAATCTGATTTATGCGTTTAGCGGGAACTTATTCTGATTTTGATCATAAACTATTTTATTCTATTCCAATTCATCTCAGGTACAGTTTCTTGCCAATTAATCGTCCAAAAACTTTTATGTTTGATTTACATTAATTCCTAATTGCTTATTTGCGTCACTGGCACTTTTTAGCGTCCTACGACACTTTAAATTCCCATATTCCCTCAATCATTTCCAGGAATACTCATATACAAGTGATTAAAATTAAGACTAGGAGCACTATTTGAGTTATGTATACTCGTGGTTTGTTCTCATTGTTCGCTTTATGGATTTACTCCAGGCATGTTACTTTCGTCTCTTTCAGGTTGAAATACCCTTCGTGCGTAGTAAAGCTCGAAGGATATGGTTTTGTACAGTCATATTAAGTTCTGCCATCCTTTATATAGTCATATACGGTTTTGGAAGAACTGCAATACTTTCTATGCTCCACATATGTAACTAAAAATAAATTATCTTATGAGTATACTAATGAAAAATAAGTACGTGGTGCTATCACAATCGTTTTGCCTAAGGTACACGTTGGGAGGCACTGCTGCTCCTAAGTTGTCACAAAGGCAACCTGGATATAGCGAACCGCGAAATCTAAGACCTGGATATTTTATTTTGACAATTGCATAGTTTAGGCCTTCATGTATTAGCCAATGAAAATACAAAATCAAAGATTCCTTGATCCAGGGTTTACCAGAGAGCTGTTTTACACCTGTTTGAACAATATATTTAACGCTTCTCTTTTTTCAGTCGATTTACTTATCGTCTGTGTACGAGACGGATGCTTACTGCCTTCTTTTATTATTCATGTAGCGCCACGTCTGCATATTTTGGACTATGTTGGTTCCATCTAGTGCTTATTAGTGTTTATGAAATGCATATAAAAGAAACTGATCTATATTTTGGTCTGTATTCTTTCAATGGAAATTTTCAGCAAAGACAAAATTTATATATTTTATGCATTCTGATGTACACGTATACTTTCATTATTATTTATAGTTACAGTCTCTCTGACTTTTCATGTATAAGATAAGCATAAGTGATAGATTTTTCTTTTCTGTATGTGATATTCATGTTATGGGTGAGCCCTTGTAACCGACGTAAAATATGAAAGAATATTAGACTATAAACTATATATCAAACGTAATATAATGGATATTTCTCTCCTGTTAATATTCGAATTTTTTAGGAGGATATGCTGGGATTACCGCCTTTCTCATTTGTTGGACCATTCGTAGAAGTTATGAGGATGTCTGTAACAATGTAACATTCTGTCTTGCTGTCTTGCGCCGGAAAATCCACTGCCGCCAAATTTCATCAGTCGCAACATCCCCGGGAAGGGCTCCAGTTTTATGACAGCACACCGTCGCGTCAGTAATAGAATGATGTATGTAAAACATTTTGTGTTGCGCTTGGGAATCGTAAACATAAAGTCGGGAAATGAGGTAGAGATACGAGGTTCCTGCGGTGCGTTTAATTAATAGCGCTCCGATGCTACTGAGAGGAGCTGGGAAACCTTCCCGCACCATAATTCTATAGTTCACTACATAGTCCCTTCTTTTTTTCTCATGCCTCTATTTGGACTGTGAGGCCGTTACACGTGGAAAGTGGCTCTCCTTTCTTCACTTCATCGCTTTTGACTATTTCGGAACTTAAATGTTTTTACGCGTTTAACACTGCGACGGAAAAAGTTAGTCTTAATAGTTATGGACCAGTAATAGGGAACTGATACGATGCGCTGGAATGAATTTGCTGGAAAATAAACATATATTATATTTATTTTTATTGCGCTATATTTGTTTTCCTCAATAGTTTTAGCATAACATTTGAATTTTCGTGATATTTTAACGCTTATATCGTTGCGTCGTCCAAGTTAGACTATATTTTTAATACTAAAAATTCATTTGGGAACTGTCTGAATAATTAAAAGTAAAGTTAATTTGACCTTGGAATATGCTAATCCTCACTCGTAGATAATGAATGAAACTAATTTATGTTACTATAACAACTAGAGAAGCGTATTCGGATTCCTAAAAGAATTTTATTTCAGAGTCGTCACCTGTAAATCTTTCATTGTCCGATACGTGTTTAACATTTCTGTAAGATCTTCGCTCAGTTGAAAGTAATGAAAGCATGTCGTGGCGTATTACGGTTATCAGAATTTACAGCAAATAAACAGAAGTGCCTTTATCTTTCGTTGATAAAGATAAACTTTGTATCATTCCGCGTAAGTTTAATCATTAGGTTAATCATTCATGATACTTTTAGTGGGGAACTATAATGAACTTCAATTTTTCTTAATTTTGAAATAAAAACTTGTGAAGGAGATAGATTTGCGTTTTTTACATTGAAACGTGTCTTGTTTGATCACTCATTGTTATCATTTTTGCTGAAGAAATTGTTGTTTACTACAAATACATCTTGAAATATTCTTGGACTTAAAAAGAAAATTAGGAACAAAAGATATTTTCTTTGTAAAAAATGTCATGTATCAAAAAATGTCAGTAATTTAGATAATATAAATAGATTTTCAACAAAACATACATACATAATTGTTATTCTAGTAGCGCATTTTTACTGTGTTTTCTACGAATAAATAAGATTGGAAAATTGCCATTTCTCACTAATATTTTGGAGCAGTTACTTCTGCGCGGTGTTTTATTATATTACATTCAAAACAGTTTTCAATAACTTCATTTAATCATTAGTTACATATTCCCATTTCGTTTAATCTGAATTAAAATAAACTTTAACATTTGGATCTAAATATTGTCTGCAGTATGAGTTTTTACGTTTTCTAGCACAGCGAGATTTTAGGCATAAATTATCTTTTAAATCATATTTTAACTTACAACTTCCGAGTACTTATTCGTGGAGGAGTGTTTGCAACGGCCTGTTGAAAATTGTGGCGGACCGGAAGTCGAACCCGGGACGTCGTGTCATAGAAAGAGGTCCTGAGTTCGAGTTCCGATTATTCGAAAGTTTTACCTGGCCTTTGACATCCTTGAAATTATGTTTCCAATTTTAGGGATGATTGTTTAAATTTCATCCCCTTTCATGAAAAGAGAGAAAATTCTATAGATTCGAACTATTTATTTGCCTTCTAAAAGTACCTTAGTATCCTGTGAGAATCAATATGCTATTCTTTAAGTGAACAAGGCATCTTTTAAAATATAGTCCTTTATTAGCTTTTCTGCTCCTAAACGTTTTTCTTCCTCATTTATTTTAACTTCAATTTTTTTATCTAATGTAGAATCTGATGTCACTTTTTGTTAGTGTTTCAATATTTTTCATCTAAGAATGAGACATTCGAATTATTAGTATTTTTACTATCTCACTTAAAGGAACTTATATTGCAGATAAGAACCGTCAGGAGTAATCATTTTAGTTTTTAAAATTACTTAGTGAATAGATATTTATTTTGAAGCACTTCAATAATTTTGTTCACCTATCGGTTAGGCATTTAAATGAACATTGCATTCTAAGCCTGACCATAACTCGAAAATAGACAATTCAATTTGAGGCAAAGTTGTCCATCTGCAAACCCTTGAATAATTCAGACCCTGAATGTGGTTTCACTTTTATGTCTGAAACTTTGTTTCACACTACCTCGCTGTTTCGCAACTTCTTTCTGAATCGTTGAACGTTAAATGATCCTGAAAATTCCCGAAACGTTGGTGTTGAAAAATTGATGGAGAGCGGTGACGGCGAGGGCGGGGTGATTTCTCAGAAACTTGGCTGCAACTTCACGACGTTCGCGGATAATCCCTAAGTTTACGTCTCGAAGAGCGTCAATGTTTGAAATGAAAGATGTACGATGTAATTTATGGCAAGGCAATTTAGAGGAGCATAAGCATCCTCTGTTTGCTCGTCGAATAAGCTTCCTGGAATGATTCCTGAGGAAGGTTTCTCTTGGAAGGGCTTCTGCGCGTATCATCAAGGGGTTTCTTACGACGACGATGGATTACATTGTACGCCGTTACGCTTTAGCGATATCATTTTGGAGAGAACTCTTCTAAAGCTTCTAGGATTTGTAGCTGTGCCAAAGCTTTCATTTAAGGGTATTTTGTTGACACTTTGTTTTATATTTCTACCTTTATACTAATATTGTTTCTTAAAAACCTTGTAAGACGTTCTGGCATCTCTCTCATCAGGGGCGTACCGAGGATTTTATTTCGGTGGGGATAACACGCATGTATATG
The DNA here is from genome assembly GCA_002313205.1 of Laupala kohalensis. NCBI lineage: Eukaryota > Metazoa > Arthropoda > Insecta > Orthoptera > Trigonidiidae > Laupala > Laupala kohalensis. Next base: position 879,581 of record NNCF01128078.1, on the reverse strand, counting down.
ATTATACATATGTATGTTGTATTTCAATACACTTAAAACGTTTGGAAACTCAAAGAGGACAAATTTCTGTTACTTGCGGTGGATAGAATTGAACCCCCATATCTTCCCCCTTGGTACGCTCCCCCTAGGTCTTTCAGGTCTACTTCTTTTTGCTTTCAGTAAACTTTTAACTCGTGGCGTATGTGCGAGAGTAATCTAAACGAAAGATGATAAATATCTTCTGAAATGTTAATAATTTCTTGCGAATTTGATCGTTTTTGTGAAATATGAAAATTGTCTCATCTCGAGCTCGTCCACGCGGTCAAGGGATACAAGTACATAACAGGACATTCCTTATTTGGAGAGGGGCGACCTCGTCCCCGTTTTCTTCCTACCGATTTTTTCCTTATCACTGTCCAAGACGCAACTTATCGGTTGGCTAGGGTGGTGAGCTGAGAGGAGGGATGTTTTTGAGGAGTGTATGTAAAATACATTGTGTGTTTGAGCCAACTGGAGAATAATTCTTGGAACAATAGTTTCATTCTCATATTTATCTAAGGAATAAACATGTAAATATACTTGGTAATTGTGGAGCTTTAGCAACATTATCAAAGCATGATAAATTAAAAGATAACTTCACACTTTTCGAGAAAGCCACATTATAAACGCAAATTTTTTGGCAAGAGGAAAAGAGCAAGATGAGCTCTTTCTAAACACGAAGGCGGAAAGTTCCTCATAATTAGTCAAAGAAAGATTGACATCAAGACTTATGTTTATGTTAATGACTTGTTAGTGGCTCAATGGGCAGTAAATACAATCTGTTATGAAAAACCTTGTGTTTGAATTTGTCTTGTTCATTTAAAGGTCATTACTAATCAAGCTATACGGTCACAAGAAGAAGTATATAATCTTTTTATAGGGATATATATTATCAAAATTAAAAAAAAGTTAAATCTGAGAATATATTTTAATTAAAGTTAAATTAATAACACATAAAATATCATTTCTGAAATTTATAAAGCACTTATAAACTATGTGTATCACGTATAACAAAAGTGAATGTTTGTAACGAGAATTATCTGTAAATTACAAACTTGAGGTTTATCCGAAATATATCAAATAAATATACTTATTTTACGGCCTAACAGCAATAAAAACAATTAATTATTTTATTACTAATAAGGAAGTCCGTAACCCGCCAGAGTCACGATCGATGCCAATACTTCCTCATTTGGATAGGGGGATTATTTAAGGAAGGAAAAGATAAGCGGACGGGAAAAGACGGGAAAATCATGCAGCCACTGACAGCGGGGACGAACTCGACCCTTAAGGGGGGTTGGGTGTGGATTGACCGCGGGGGCGAGTTTCTCATCTCTTCATAAATTACGCTGCCAAATCCAAAAATTGTTGTTCGAAGTGGTGAATATTTTAACATGGTAAGATTTTGAGTTCATTTAACATCGCTGTCCATTATTCAACACCGATGTGTGTGATGTAGGTGAAAAGTTATTAAAATGTATATTATGGCATTATGAAATTCATAAAATATGTGCAAATTTTAAGATTGAGATTATAAAACGAAATATGGAAAATCAATTTAAATTTCTGAAAAAATTTCTGAACTTGGAGATATGGGATCCGTACGGAAACTAATGGTGCAAAACCATTGCACATACTTTCTCATGTACGTTTCTCCGTCTGCAGCTTAGAGTGAGAAAAAATTATACAGTGAAAGGGTCGTTTCTGGCGTGGTTTACATTTTGGTCGTCTTCCAGTTCTCATTCATGTTCAATGTCGCTAGATGAACTTAATAGTGTCTTTTATTTGAAATTTGAAAATAAAAATATATTTAGCACAGACGGACGGTATGCCAAAAACCCTTTTTTCAGAATCAGGGATCGCAGAAAGCAATATTTCCGTCGAAAACTCGTTTTCGAAAATTTTCACGATTATAATACTACGCACACTAGAAATTTCGATTCATAACGTCGTCGTTACAACTTCGCCAAAGTCGTGGCGACGTCGAAAAACAATGTCGTGAAGACGTTGCCAACGCGTACGCATGTAACGTAGATTCAACGTTGGAAAACGGCGTCTTCACAAAGTCGTAAAAAGCACATATTCGAAGTCGTGTAACGACGCCAAAACAACGTCGTCACGACTTTCTTGAAAATGTTTAAATATCATTTTTATTTCAATTTTTTTTAATATTACCCGTCGTCTTACCTTGTTATAACATATTCTATGACTTGTAACACTCATTCCTATAAGGTGTTTGTTTTACAATCTCCGTCTTCAAACCCGACTACGGTGTGAGCCAGAGTCATTTCCATCTCAAAGCGAGCACGCTACCACTGGGCTACTGCAACATGGTTATAAATACTAAGTTTTTATCCTCTTCTATTGCACTGTCTTTGGTACCATGAATAATAAACACGTAAAATAGTAATCTCGGTAGGCAAGTAAAAGATATGTTCTCGACAAAATTATTTACGGCGATAAATGCTCCCAAGTAGAGTTCAACTTCCACTACCAGTTGGCAGTGAAAGACGTAACGTCGAAATTGCTAATATGGTTTTGATGATCCAAAGAGAAATGGGCCACAATTAACGGGAGCGGAGATTCATGGTCTATTATAATTATTTTTGTTGTGCACTTATTTTTTTCTGTTCGAACAGGTAGTTGGAGAGTGCTAATACGCCAAGCCGGCAGTAAAATTTGGTCTTAGCCGAGACTAAGAAATATCCTTGTTAGGTGACATGTTTGTATTATTTATTATAACTGAGCTGTCTGAACGTCGTATAATGGAGTCATCTCAACGTCGATCTCGATCTCGACGTCGAAACAACGTAGATTATAATCGTCGTCTCGACGTCACATAACGAGTTTTCTCGACTTCAAATTCTGGATCTACGGCGTGGTTTATTCGACGTCGCCCTTAGGCGTTGAAACAACGTAGTTTGTTATTGTCGTCTCGATGTTACATAATGACGTCTCTACTTCAAATTCTGGGATATACGACGTCGGGACGGCTTCGTTTATTCGACGTCGTCCTTCGACTCGATATCGACGTCGAAATTCATTGAAAGTCGGCTCAACGTTGGCGATTTCTGCGCGGGCGTATATGAGAAAGTAAAATTAAGTTACCATAGAAAATATCATGCTCGATGTTTACATATTGGGCTAGATTCGTTTATAGTTAAAAAGACTGAATTGCATAGACAATTGAAGAAAAGAGGAGGAAATATAATTAAACAGTAATAGGCGATGGGAGAAAAGGTGGTTTAAAATATCGTGTCGTGTAAAAGTTTTAGAGTGTCTTGTTTTCTGTCTGTGCTGTAGAGACTGATATGTTGCGTAGTGGTATTTTTTTCGATTATAACTCTTAGGTGTTCGGAATGAGGGGACTGAAAACGTGTAGGGTAAGTTACTGAAGAGATTCAAAGAAGAGCTAGGAAAAGCATGATTTATGTCCTTATTTTAAAAATAATTAAGCTTTAAATTGTTTTACTTGAAAACGTCTGTAGCATTAAAAAATACATTTTCTGTCCACAAAAGATAAAACAATATGTAAAACATGGAAATTAACCCTTGTTTCAATAACGCAGAAGAATTTTTTTCTTCTCTACATTACAAAAAGATAGTCGGGGGAAATGAATTTATGGCTTGCGTTAAATATATTTGTTGTGGAACATAATTCGTAGCGGTTTTCCTAGAAACAACAATTTATTTGTGTACATTTGGATTAAGTATACCTACTTTATTCTCAAATGTGTCTTATTATCTTATGATCGGATGAAAATGACGTTGAATGTACTTGGTTCAGTTTATGATGACACAGTTATTTGTAAAGCAGCAGCACCTGCCGATTGAGTTACAACGCAGACCAGCGTCAGTCCCAGAAAGATCACCCCAGTTTCAAATATTCCATATGCTAGGTCAACACAATATGCTAATTCAGAAAAAAAGGGTTGGTAAGTCATATTGAGAGGGAAATATAGAGATTTTTTTTAGATATTATCGAATCAAATTATTTGTATGAAATGTACATTAATCAAGAGGAATTAATATGTTTTAACCAACCCGTTTTTTTCATTCACAGGTTCATGAGGATTTCTAGAATTTCGGTTGTACGAGTAATTTTGAACTATGTATGAATCTAACAATATAAACAGTATTGTCCCGAGTGTCCGACTGATCGTTTCACTCATTCATCAACACAGAGCAATAGTTATTAGACAAGAACTTGAAATGTTTAGGTGACGATGCTTTAATTTTGTGTTTACCGAAAAAGAAGTTTTTGTAATTTTGGAATTCAATGGGGGTAAAATACGAAAAATTATAAGTTATCAAATTTTAAGAATTTTTCCTATATTCCACGAAATAATTGAGTTATATTTTTGTATATAGTATTTATTGAAATGTCTAGAATTGACTCTATTTTAGTTCTTTCATATTCCATTTTGAAAGGATGTGAAGGGGCAGAATCGATTTCAGGTTTATTGTCGTTTGCGTTAACGGCATGATATATGTGTGTGTATTATATCTTACCGTTTCTATTATCAATCCTTGGAAAGTGGTAACAATGTGTGGTACCTTTTCCTGAATTACTGGTTTATTCAAGCGAAAAGAAAAATATTAAAAAACGAAGCTTGAAACTTGGCGGGGTGTTACTAATATATCGTACAGAATTACTAAGGAACCGTTTTTAGAATTTTCCGTTTCAAAAGAAAGAATTAAAGTGAAATGTATTCATTCGAATAAATATCACGTACTGATTAATATATCATCACGTTATAGTTGGTAAATTCAAAAACTAAATTGTAATGAGGTGTCTACTTTACGTTATAATGAAGGGTAAACCTTATCACAACATTAGAGAGCTTTCGTATAATATACACATTTCATTGCATATATGTTACTTTGATGAAGCTAACCGTGTAACGCACATGGAAATAACAATTGTAATCGGTGTATTTTGCATAGCACACCTTGACTCAATTCATACTAAAAATTGTAGACCTTAACGACATACTTACATTCAAACGTATATGAGTAAACTTTACTGTGAGTACATCAACACGTGCTCACACGGCACTGTAACGTCGGCGCCAGGACATGCCATCAACTTCCGAAATATTAATAGCTCTTTTGTATTTCCCAAGCCGGATGATGTTAAGAACATTACAATCAGTGACCGGTCCGCGCTAAGACGGGCGTGCGACGAGTTTTCCGTGTGGAGGTATTGTTCGAATAAACACCTTTCATCTTAAGGAAAGTATGTACCAGTGTATTCGAAGAATGCAGTCGGTGACGTTGACTCACGGGGGTTCAGGTGTACCTAAATTAAAGACGAATTCCACGAAGAAAAGAAAGAAGAACAAAAAGGGTGTTTGCGAAGCGCCTAGGTGACGCGCATGACGATTCGCCCTCTACGGCGCATCCTCTGCTTTCCTAGAAACAACAGAAGTGCCTGCACGGTGGTGGCGAAGACGTGTCGCTGATCACGTGACTTCTGGTACAGTATATATTGAGAGGAGTGAAGCTTCTCGATGATTCTTTACAAAGGAACGTAGAGATCCGTCAGCACGGACAAGTGACTGTACTAAGTTTTGGTCGTAGAGACCAGATAGTTTGTTAAGGCTGCTGCGGTAGACTTAATGAACTCATTACCAGGTGCGAGGGTCGTAACTAGTATCAGTTAGTTGTTGGGTGAAAACAACTTATCTTTTCGAAAGAACCGATAACCTGAGTGTTTATTAAAATTTAGTTGTCTTCAACTATATTTTACAAAGTATAAACGATGCTCTCTTACAGCATTATTTGTCTAATAAACGATTATTAGATGTATTGATGATTTTGGGAGTTTGTGTCTGTAAACAATTCAGATTTCATTTAATTTGTAATAAATCATTATTTATTATTATTACACGTGAGTTTGGTTGCTCGGGAAACCGAGCTGATGGCAGCGAAAAAAACCATAGGGATTTTGGTATGTATGTGGATCCCGCTTCTACAAAAGAAATAATAACAACACATCATGGTTTGAGGTGTGATGTTACAGGCACACACAAACCACGTATCTGTCGCATACTTTTTCAGATCCTAGATATAAGTATAAACATATTTACAAACAAATGCGTTGCGACATACTACGCTAGGAGCGTTAGTGTACCACTTCTGTTCATACGCAGGAGTAACTTTAATGTGGATACCGTATAGGATAGCTCGCAGGTACGCTATGCGAAAATACCATAACTACATAATCCTCTAGGAAAAGTCAGGTTGGATCGGTTAGTTTCATATATACTACTTGATTGATAACTGAAATTATTGTATTATTACTGAATATTGTTGTACTTCTTTGATCTGAAAGGACAAAAATTTTGTCAAACAAGTTTTACGTTTTTAAAAATTGTTTATGTTCGTGAAAGATGATAAGAAATGCCATCCTTTAAGATATAGTTGATAGCATTTGAAGAAAAAAATCAAAAAATTTCTTTGACAGTTTTAATTCGTTATATTTATATTCGTCAAAATCAATACACTTACGTGGTAGTCTCAACAGTTTTCAGAAATTTTGTTTCGGTGCACTTGCACTATGTCGCCAGCAATTTTGGTTTCACGTACACCGCTACTACCATATCTTCCACATGTGTTGCGCATTATCGTATATTGACGTCACTTATTATTGACGTCAAGTTAGCTACACAACATTAAACTTCTTTTCGATAGTGGAAAATATCTGTAACTTTTGATACTACCAGGAAATTTCAAAACTGACTACAATCCGCACCCCGCTAATCATTTAGAAGCCATGATGAAATTCACTCCTTAAATGTTGCTTAATGTATCTTAATATGTAGCACGTTTTACACAAATTTGTTACAAAGCAATCCAATGTTATTTTCGATACTTAAAAACTAATTTTATCACTTACTTTTCTGAGAACATTAATTATTTCTAATAAGAGGAAAATCTTGCAAACATATTTTACGGGAAGACATTTCAGAATTCCGATTCAGACTTAGTGTTCTCAAATTATCCTTTATTTATACTTTTGGAATGCCGTTGTTGGATATTTAATTTTTACACATTGGCGTCCCTTCTTTTTTTCTTCTCGATTGGTCTTCTGGATTTGTTCGTCTGCATCTCTAATTCCTTTTTTCGCTGGTTATCAAATACAGCTTGTTGTGGTATGTTTTTCAAACGAATCGTGCTGTTTGCATTCAGTTAATGAAGCAAAGAGCAGCCTAATTAGTTGAACATACGCGAGACGCTAGGAACGCTGTAGTGTTTATTGCAAATTACCTGAATATCCACGGCATTGCCCACGTGAATTTTGTACAAATTTTAAATTCCTATTAATATCCGAACATGTACATAATGTTTTATGTCACACCTTAGTCACCCGAAAACCCCTACATTACACACATACAATGCATTACTATTGTATTATATTGAATATCATTGATATTGCTGTGTATTAACATTTGTCAGTCCACCTGCTTCTGATTACATTGTCTTGAATTGAAAAAATCAAGCAATATATTCTTTGAAACATATGAAAGACGTGAATAGTAATCCTTATTATTCATGTACGTAACTATTAATCACCCCTCACGGAAGGGACACGGAGAAGGCTCTCAAGTATTCTTTCTTTCCTTTTTTTACTTAGAATTTCACCTTTATCGCTTTTTATCTTCTCTAGTGGCCTCCGTATACGCTTTTGTTTGCCATGTATGGTGACGCGTGTCGGTGGGAGTGGGTGTCCTGGAAAGTTGAGAGGCTCATGCGAACCTTCGAGGATCCGTATACCAGTGACTTTCCTATACGCTTGCTTTGGTGTCGACCTCTTCTCGACGGATGATCGGGGACTAATCCACCCTCAATCTATTGGCTGGAACTAGTTCTGTGACTGAACACTAGGGTGATGGGGGCGCAGTTGTGACCCCCCCGCTTGTCGGCGGCGTTGGTGCAACCCTCTGCCTGCCTTAGCTAATTCCCCATGTGATCCCTGGCAGTCTAGTAGTGTGCCCCTATGTTGGACTCCTTGGTGGGTGGGAAACATGGGGATGAAAAGGAAACCCATTTGTATGTAAAGTCCTCCCCATTCCTCTGGGAAGGGGCGTTTTGTTGGAGAAACTTGTAATCTAAGCAGTTTTTTGTAAAGATAGTGACCGACGGACAAAGCATTACTTTTAAAGCAATGTATCCAAAAAGGAAAAACTATATCCCAAGGTTTCTATACCCTGCGTGTCCGTCAATGTGTTTCGAACCTACTGCAATTCTTTAATTGCCAAAGATTCGGTCACACATTGGGCCTTTGTAAGTCATCCTGCGAAGGTTGGGTTATTTGCGGTATGCCGTTGTACGAGTCGTCGCCATGCTCGTCGCCTCCGCGTTATGTACATTATAAGGAAAGTCACCCCTCCAATTCAAACACCTGCGCCAATTCATAGAGAACGGCGTCCGAAAGATACGGATTATGGATCGGATGTCTTTCTCCGAGGTCAGGCGTCGCTACCTGATCAAGAATCCTGGTAATGTGACGAAATCTTTTGCAACTGCGGTTGACACACCGAAACCATCTACAGCTTTCTTAGGATGTCAGGTTGTATTTGAGGAACTATAGAGACCACAAATATACGATTCTGAAGAAAGGGAATGTTTGGACGATCCTTCCGCCTTCAAAGAGGAAATTGTGGGGTGGAGACCAACAATGTATAAAGTAATTCCTTCTAAAGTAACATCCGTCCACCTCCACTTCCACCTCTTACACCCAGGAACCAAAGTCTGCTGGGAAACGCACTTCCCGAAGTCCATCTTGGAGTTGTCTCCGGCAGAAACCTTCTCGTTCTCCACGGTCGTGAAAAGCTGAACCATTAAAGTCAGGTAGTGACTTCATGCAGTCCTCTTCCCACAGATGCTCTCTTATTGCCTCGCTTTCTCGCTCACCAAGGAGCAGATATACTGAACTCTGTGTCCGATAGTGATCCTCTTTCCTGCAGTGATCACGTCTCCTCTCCCAGGGAGGGGACGAATTCGATTTCTGAAGTTGTAGTCAGAAAGGAAAAGTCAAGACATCGCAAAAAGAACAGGTAAACACCAGAATATGGCTCTTGTTTCCTGGAGCGTGAAAAGTGTTCCCGTTCGTTTAGAAGACCTCAACCTTTTATTGTCCCGTCGTGCGTCTTAACTATTTAGTTTCCAGGAGACCAATTTTTTATCAAATCACTCATTTTCCCCTCGTGAGATTTATAGGGCTGACTTAGATGATGACTCCGTGCACATGATGGCACCGCTTTTCTCGCTAACTCTGCAGTTAATGCTATAGCCTGCGTCTTTCAGACCGTATGTATGAGGTTGAACCTTCCAACCTTCATTTACAGTATGTAATATTTATATCCCTCCTGAAAAGTTTTTCATGATGAAGGATTTTGCTGGTTTTATGGACCAGTTGCTGCCCCTGTTTCTCGTCATTGTTAACTTATATGCCCATAACCCGATATGGGTTTCGTCTCAACTGCCCAAAGGGTGCTTTAATTGAAATGATAGCCGGGTATAGCGCTTCTTAACACAAGCCATTCCACCCACTTCGGTACAGACTCCAGATCTTTCTCGGTGTTCGATTTAGCTGGCTGCAGTTCCTCTTCCCTCAATTTTCGACTGGACATTTCTAGACGACATGTATATGAGTGACCACTACACGATTTTTTATACTTACGAACGTTTTTCGCCCCTCTCATTGAAAAAACATTGAAAAAATACAGACCGATATGTTTGAACGCTTCGATATCAATATTTCAGGTGAGGTTTCCGCTGATGTGGATGCTAAGGCATCCCCACTTCATTACCGCGGTTCTCAAAGCAGGCGACGTTGCCATCCTTAAGTTATCATATGTCGAAGGCATTGCCCAGTTCCATGGTGGAATTCGGACTGCGTAAAGGCGCTGAGCGCTAGAAAGAGGTACTATAAGCTAGCGTGACCACTTGTTCAGAATCCAATTTACCCTTTGCCGTAATGTTTTACCTTATAATATTTTACATAATTTTGTACAATATCGAGAGGCAATTTCAATTGGTTTTAAACCGTTTACACGAGTGGAGCATGTCCACCGGCTTTAGCTTTTCTGGGTCCACGTCTTTCTATATGCATTTCTGCTGGATATACCATATTCACAACGATCATGATCTTTTTCTTGCTTTCCAAGGTCTGCCTTTTCGTGCCTTCATAAAGTTTCTGGGTCTCGCGTTCACCGCACACTGACTTGGCGCAATCACATACTTAAACTACAATCCCATTGTAACTTCCTGATCCTCCTGTGCTACCTAAGCGCATCATCATGGGATACAGAGCACACTTGCCTTATTCTCTTCTATGGACGTCTTGTTTGGTCAGTATTAGATTATGGCAGTATTTTATATGCTTACGATTCACAATCTACACTCAAGCTCGTTAACATCATCCATTGCGCAGTAGTTCGCATTCAACCGATGCCTTCTGCAGCAGTCGAGTACATAGCTTACTGGTAGACGCTAGTGAACCATCCCACTGTAGAAGACGCAATATTTTACTTGAATTGTACAGAGTGAAACTGATGGGGAGTTCAAATCACTCCAATCGCCAACGCCTCCATTCTCTCAAATTTTGTTCATCTTACTCTGCAAAAACTACGTTTCTCCGCCCAGCGGGTGTCCGCTTTAAAAATCTGCTGGAGGAGAATGACAACATCCTAGAGGTAGGAATGACGTCATCCGGTGAAATATCCACATTCCCTCACCCCACCTTGGTTCCTCATTCAACCAAGTACTGACTTGCGAATTTCTCAACTTTCAAAGCAGGACACTCTTGCTGCTCTGTACCAGCAGCATTTCAGAGAAATGAAATCTATGTATTTCGATCACACGTTCATCTACACTGATGGTTCATTCATGAACGATTCCGTGGGTGCTGCTTTCCACTGCCATAGTGCTACCCGTTCTTTTCATCTCCATTCCTTTTGCGTCGTGTACTCTGCGGAGAAATATGCCATCCTCGATGCGCTGAGTTATATTAAGCTATCTCCGATACGGCATGTGGAGACACGCCGTACTCTTTGGCGAGTGTCTTCACTCTACACCTGTGATATGCTGACACAAACAATTCAGAATCTAACAAGCCTTCTTGCGATCTAAAATTCTAAATTAGTCCTGTGTTGTGTTCCCGACCATGTAAGTATTACTGGTAGCGAAGATGCTGATGATCAGAGAAGCTGGCAACGGAGAAAGCAGTTCCTGATATTTTGTCCGTTCTCACATCAGATTCAGCGTTTATTCTTAAAACATGGGAAGCCGAGTAGGATAATTGCGCCTTTAATCTGAAGAAGGTGAAAGACTGTGTTATGACCTGGTCGTCTTCATCCCGTGCGAACAGACATGAAGAAGTGATCCTTAGACGACTTCGTATTGGCCACTACAATCTTATCCATGGTCATATCTTACGCGGTGAAACGATGCTACACAATACCGTTGAAGACTCTCTTTTGGTGGGTTCCAAATATGGTACCGTCTGGGTGACCCGTGGCATAGTGCCTAGCGTACTCGCCTTCTGGTGACACTGGTTCAAGCCCTATCTGATCCAAATAGAATTGGCGGTGGTGGAGGAAGCGGTGTTCGCTGCAGATTTTCTCGGGTGTCATTACCCTGCTATTCATTCCACCACAACATTCACTCATAATCATTTCACCTCATTTCCATGTCAATCTTATCATGAGGGCGCTGCCATCTTGGTTGCAGTAAACCACTGGTTGAGCGCGCGGTATAACGGCGATGGAATAACCTTGTGCAGTCTCCCCATCAAAAAGTGCCGAACGAATACCTACATCTTCTCAATAGATTGCACGATAGGCTTGGTCAGAAAGATTTCTTACTCCTTTTTAGATTTCTACAGGAATGGTACAGTGTCTGATCTGTATTGGTCAGGACTTAAATTCATAAATGGATCGGAGCTCCTTCCACAAGTTCTCGGGAGGGTTTAAATTTACATCCTTCATTGTTCTTTTCTTTCAATTAACGTCTTGTTCCTTTAAATTTAAATCTTTCTAGTTTTGTAATGTTTTAGGCATCTGTCATTATGTGGTAATTCAGGAGGATTTTTAGTGGGGTATGGTTGAGTTTTTCGGCGCGTTCCATACGTGGAGAAGTGTCATGTTGGCTCTCCCTATGGTGCGTAAATTCATTTTCCCTACCTGCATATAAAAGAAAAGTTTAGAAATTTGAGGGTTTTAATGACCTAGTCGTTGGCGAGTTGTAAATCCCCCGTAAAAATAATCCTTACAAATATAATAATAAGGAATATAGCTATTTTCTTATTAACAAATTGGTTATTTTGAAGCATAACATTCCGTTATTTAAATGGGGTAGCCTATTATGTGATCGTATCAGAGTTTTAAAAGAGAAAGTTAATGGTTGCTTTATAACTTACTAATGTATTAAAATAGAATTTTGTTTGCATGTGCGATACAAGATCTTGAGCCTAAAAGGGGTATAGGCTTGGTTTCTTTCGTTGAAAGCAAAGCCTTTCATCATAACAAAGAGGCTAGTTTAAAGTCTGGTTCCCTTTTAAATAAATTGATTATCGGACGTTAGAAATATATTACCAAATCTCAACTGGAGATTACATGGAACAGTTTTTATGTCTTTTACAGAAATCTACAATATAATTTAGAGCTTGATGAAATATTACACTCATGACCTTCGAAACATTACTGTGTTCATGGGATTTCCAAAAACTCATACCTTTCATTTAAGAGTTCAGCCCCCATAAGGAAAGACACACCAATCACCCAAGAGGAAGCATGTGATACATATTCGCTATGTCATACTATTTTGTATGAAAGCCTCCGGACATGAGTTGTTATGGGTTCACAATTATGCAGAAATTATATGTGTACGCAGAAGTATGCTTTATAGACGAATGTTTTGTAATATTATGTACGAAATTTCACACAACAAATTGTCTTGCGTTTGTTATTTCATATTGACGAAGAAAATAGCACACACCTGGAGATGTTCTTGTAACACCTTCCTTGAGGTAATTTTATGAAAATAATTTAAGTGAAATTTAAGATTTCTTTTAGTTGGAGGTCACGGTCGTTTTCCACGTTTTGTGTTTACTTGACTTTAACACTACCAATTGCATGTTCTAGAAATACATCTCCACATTCTATCTTTGATTTTCCACAATACTATTCTTCTCGCTTTAAAAATCTTTTTTTTTAAATTATTTTGAACAGTGAAATTTTGTGCGTTGTATATGGTTCCCTTGTTTAGTTGAATTTCTTAAGAATCAATTATTTATTATGATTCCTCGTTTTATAATTCAGTGATATCTCTGTTAAGTAAGAGATCTTAATTTTTTTTTCACAGCCGAAGAAGTAAGTTATTATTATCAAGCAAGAATTAACTGCTCTTAGAATTATGACTACACGTAGGATTTTTATGTCGAGAGTAACTACTAATTATTTTACATTGGATTGTCTTTACGTTGTATAATTTTTAGAATAAAAGATTTTTAGTACACAAGCTCTCATTTCTTTAAGTCCCGAATAAATATTTGAAAGATATAATGTACAAATTTTATTTTACTGTAATATAAATATTACTGACCACAAATCAATAGTAAATGTCAAATTTCAATTTCTCTATTTTATGAGATGGATCCATCAACAACGCTTCATTTATGAATAATACAATGCAATAAATCGATTACCGATGTATCAAAATATTCTCAAGAATCTTCCATCCCCTCTCCAGAAATGTTACATGACGTATATTTTAATTTAAACTAAATTACTAAAGTCTTACGAAATCTAATTCTTTTCAGTGCATTTGATTCTCTCGTATATCTGAGACACACAAATAGAATATGTTAATGCGAATGTTGAATAGAGAAGTTTATTATACTATGGAGGAATATATTATATGTTTTGAAGAGCTTGCTCGCGGCGATGTTAGATAAATGGGCTGTCCGTCATCACCCTGGTTCAGCTCCTTCCTTCCTTCCTTCCTTCCTCACTCGCCGCGCGAACATCTTGTTCCCGAAGTGGCCTGCGGATGGACGAGGTAAAGGACGACATTATCGACGTTGAGTTCCTCGACTGCTCTTCCCCGAATGACGCATCCGCGTTGTTTCCGGTAACGACGAGAATTCAGCTGATTTAATCTGCTTCGATTCTCTTCTCCAGAAACCGTTGAAAGGCCGATGGAAGTTGAGAGAGCTGGAAGATATTGAGGTCAGACTGCCTTGTGTCTTCTGGGGAAGTGTCTCGGGGTGCGGTGGTTTCTGGGAGTATGCGATCGTACCCACAGGCCACAACTCCCAAGACGGAAGACCTTACGACTGCTTCCTGCGAGTCTTTTGCGGTTCGAGGAAACTCTTCTGTCAGGTATTGATTCTACTCCATTCATCGAAATAAAGGAATTGTTTTCAGTTAAATGAAGTTCATTACGAGAGGATACTGTTAATTTATTTTCAGTAACGGTTCGTCTGAAAATATGGTATACTTAGTCAGAAACTTGTGGTATTTTCGAACCTGAGATTACTTGTGACAAAAGCTGCATTCCTCTGTCATTTAATTATCTTGGGCAGTTTTTGTGCTTTACGGGATTAAATAACAAAAGTTTATAAGTTTATTTCACTTTAGTTTATTAGAGACTTACCTGTTATAATGCCATTGTTAGAGTTATCTATATAAATGTATTTTTTTATTAATATATATTTTTGGTTTTATCATTGTTGCATCTTCAAACTATGCCTTAGTATTGTGAGATTTGAATAATTCTTTAATTAAGAAGAATTTAATCATTTTGTTGCGAAATTTCGGACGGGCGAAGTGATGGAAATTTGAACGGAAGACGGTTGGGAAAGTAACCAGAGGTGCGGTTTGTCGGCGGCTCTTTTGGCTTCAATCAAAATTTATGATCCTTTACAAACCGAAGACCCGGAGGAGGCGGGGGAGGATGNAAAGTAACCAGGGGTGCGGTTTGTCGGCGGCTCTTTTGGCTTCAATCAAAATTTATGATCCTTTACAAACCGAAGACCCGGAGGAGGCGGGGGAGGATGTGCCACCCATCCTTAGGAACAACATCTGGTCGCTGGGGACGCGCAGGTTCAGACTCGTCGCGAAACGTTGGACCTTTAAACGTTTTTTTTCGGCCAAAATGTTCCAGAAGCTTCTAGAAGCATCTAGAAGCATCTTTAAAGNTTCTAGAAGCTTCTAGAAGCATCTTTAAAGGGTCCAATGAGAACCCAGGCGTAGGAGGGGGAAAGTATTTGGATTGGGAGATTTCGGAACACGTGAGATTCAAAATTTTGGAAATTTGGGAGAAAAGAAGGGATGTAGGTTACTTAACGGGGACGCAGAGATTTTTCGTCCTCACATCTGACAGCTCACATCTCACATCTCACATCTCGTAGATTTTGACGCCGCGGACGTAGTTCGTCCGTTCGTGCTCACATCTCACATCTGACAGNACGGGCACGCAGAGATTTTTCGTCCTCACATCTGACAGCTCACATCTCGTAGATTTTGACGCAGCGGACGTAGTTCGTCCGTTCGTTCTTACATCTCACACTTCAGATTTTCGGCGAGTGCTTAGGGAGCACACACTTCCGATTTTCGGCGAGTGACTCGCATTTTCGCAGAGTTGTTGTTCTCATTTTCGCAGAGAGGCGCTCAGATTTTCGTGCTCGGAGGCGCGCAGAGTTGCGCATATTATTAGTTGCTCACAGATAGCTCACTGATAGATGTTTCTTCGCTGACTTAGATTTTTTTTTCGTCAGCAGTCAGATAGATGCTTGTCAGCTCGTACGAGTTTTTGTCAGCTGAGACTTGTGTTTCGTTAAAGCTCAGACTCGATTTTTAGATTGCGTCAGCATACGTTTCCGAATCGTGCTCATGCGGCGTAGATCACTCGAGTAATTTAATTAGTTTGTCGGAGCGTTTTTCGGGTGGTAACCGGACGGACGCGGTGAACGCGGAAGCTGATCGGCGCGGGTCGCAGAGAATCCGTGAAGGCAGCCGTGCTGATGTCTGGGAGGGGATCATCCTCCACAGCTTTCAAATGGTCCATCATCTTGGTCAGGTATGGTGCGATCGCTGGTGAAGGTGTAAGCCAACGTCGCATTGCGCTTGCGCGTTACTAAGAACTGGATGTCAGCTACCAATCTGAGCGTGAACTTTAACTTGAAAAGTGTTTGATTGAACTCTGTCGCTCAGAAAGGTATGCCAAGTAAAATCAGTGTTTGACTTTGATCACAAGAAATGAATGTTTAATAGTAACTCAAGTTTGAGTCGAGTTAAAAAGACAATGAACGCTTGTTTTTGGTCAGGACAAATGTTGATAAAATCAACAGTTAGCGAATGTTAATTGTAAAGCCAGTGATTTTTTTGTGTGTCTTTTGGCGGGGACAACGCCACTTTGGCGTTAGTGTCAAGTGATTGTTGGGTTTTATTTGTGTTTTGTTTTGGGGGTGATTCTCTTTTTTTGGGAGGAATGTCTCCAAATAATAAATTAACTTTCATAATGGATCTATTTGTATGGCGTTTTCCTTGATTGGAACCATTGCATGGCCCCTTTCCTTCGGATATAAATCGAACCCCATTAAATTTATTGTGGACCCCTGAGAAGAGCTAGCCGTGGCCTTTTATTTTTCATCTTATTAATTATTAATTGTTTTTTGAAATCCCGTTCTACCACAGTATATAAGATAGATTTTTCTGCCTTGCATTCATGTTTTTGGTGTGGTAATTTTCTTCATGAGTAATTTTTTGTAAATATCCTGTGTGGTATTATGTAAATTAGCGGATACAACCCCTCCGTACTGATAAGTTAAAAGCGTAGTATATTCATAATAATGAATGATATCATCTTTTAAGTCCTTTCCTCTCAACAGCGTTAGAAGATCTTGAAGTGGTTTCGGTACGTTGCCGACAATAGAGGCTACGCGGCCGATGGTGGTGGCGTGGGTGGTAGTTTGGTATCAATGGTAGTTTAGGTGGTGGGTGTGCCGTAAAGAATGATGCCGTCGCGTCGTAAAACGGGCGATCACGCGAATCAATTAGACGCCGTTTCGCGCGAGGATTACGCCCTGGATGACTTAAGCGGTGACTACGTTGCGCTCCATCGCGTCCAGCCGACGGACAGCGTGACGGCGGCACGACTCTCTTGCGTACGGCAAAGGCGCCGACGATCGCCGCCTCCACTACACGAAACTTGCCCTGCTTGCCCTGGTACATTAAACGAGCCGCTGGTGAATGACCGTGCTAATGCGGTTAATTGCTGCGGTCGTCCATGCGTTTCCGCCCGATTACGCATCAATTTCGACGCTACTGCGTTCAGCGTAGACGTCCCGTTCCTGCTGTGGTTTCTGGAGGGACAGGAGGGTGTCCTTAGACACGCTCAGATGTTTCGGGAGCGAGGTCTCAAAGGGACGCCTAATGTCCGCAATTTAGATTCTGAGTGCCGGTGTTGTTTGAAATTAGACTCGTAACGAAATTCAAGTGTTCGTCTCATATTAAGAATATCCAACTGTAACTCGGCGTTGTGATTGAAAATGTTTAATACCACCTGTTTCTTTATCAATAAATTACCTTGTTCACAGATGACTATTCTTATTGAGAAAAATAAATAAAAATCAAATATATTTTTATTTTTGAATGATACAGAAAAGACGTCCTTTCAATTGATAGCGGTAGATTGAGAATTTATTGAATGTAAATTTTTTTCTTTTATAAGTTAATAAAACAATTTTGGGAAATATATTGTTGATGATACCATACTCTTTACACATTTTATCGATATATTTGTTTTCAAATAATGCCCGAAAAATAATATTATTTTAGAGCTCTGAAAATTTAGTTCATAGAAGAATACAAATATTTTCTTCTGTTGTGTTAGAAATAATAATTAAAATGATGAAAAATATTTAAAGGACTGTTTTAACATGTTACATGTTGAACTTGGAATACGGAAATTACCATGTTCTGGTTCAATGAGAATATAAACTGTCATTGATGCGCAGAATATGCTGTGTGATTGCGATGTGTACGCGCTTGCTTCTCTGATCATGAAATGTGTAACGAGCGTCGGTTCGATCCCCACAGATTTATGATATCTCCCTCTCCCACCCAACCATGTCATTCGCGCATGACAGCGCGAGCGTGCGTCTGTTGATGCCTGCCAGGCGACACACCGATATTAGCGGCATCGCCCAACGAGTCCTTCCGTCGCAGTGGGAAGGATGTGCCCTAACCCTTCGCAACCCCACCTTATCGATTGTGTGACAGCAGCAGCAACATCTCTTTGATCTGGCGAGCGCCCGCCCGCTTGCTGTGTGCGCACGTATTGGTGTGGAGGGGCTTGTCCGACCGCGGAGGGCCCCGCTCTCTGCTGGCAACCCATCCCAATGTACAAGCACCTGTTCCTCTGTGCTTGCTCTTCGAACTACGACGACTGATGCGCGAAGGCGAGGGCTGCTTTGGGCTTTGGGACGCTTCATTCGAGCGAGCGACGTGCTCACCAGAAAGGACGGGGACGCGAATTAATATTGTATTTTGTTATGCGGTGTGATGTCTGTGTCGGACAGCTCTGATTATAGATATTTTGCTATCTAGTCTATAGAAAAGAATTATGTAGTTTATCTGCAGCTTTTTTCTATATTCTAAATTATTTCTACGGCAATATTTCATGTGTTGAAGATTGATATAGAAAACTTATATTTGTGTTTCCCTATCTGTTAATGAAAAGCTGTAGCTTTTAGTAAAAAAAGAAAAATCAACTTTTAAGCGATATATTATAAATATTGTAAAATAATATCAATTATATTGTCCTCTTGCAATGTTTATATTGAACATGTTTACAAGGAATTTGTGTTGGATTATTTTTCTAAGTATAACACATTCACAATGACTGTAAATGGTGGAACGAAGAACCTGTTACCCCTCGAGCTCATTCCTTGAATGCGTGGTGAGTGAAAGGGAGATTATAGTAGATGTCGTCATGTATGTCTCTGCTTCAGAGTTTGTGTATCATACACTGGAGAGCTTGAGTGGTTTGGTGGCACGCGTACATATTATAAGTGAAGTAGTTTTAGCTAATTATATATGCACCAGCTCTAAGAGCTCTTTCGTTCTTCTTTCTACATTTTTCTTTTCAGAGACGAAGCTAAAGAGTCAGTGTTGAGAGAATATATCCTGATGCTCTTATACTTACTGCTAAGAATGTGCTTGTTTATCCTGTATTATGCGTAAAAATAAACATAGCTAGGAACTTGTTTACATTTCTTCGTTATTTTTTAAAGAATGCTATCGCAATTTTTCAAATTATATTTACTTTGGGTTATAAATGGATGAAAGGGACGTTAAAACTACTAAAGAAGTTTTATTGCGTACTTTCTTTACTTTACCCTTCCTTTATTTTCCTTTTTTCTTGTATCATATTTTAGAAATTGTGGGACGAGGTCCGGTGTTGGTAATACACACAGTATTGTATAAAGAATATGTTGTCATACTATGATTTTTTATGTCATACCACTTGATTTTTTATGTTTTCTTATTTTTTAATTTGTAGTGAGAAATTATTAATATTTTGTTTTTTGTTTTTTCAGGAGGTCGTGCCGTGTTTAACTCGAGTGTGCTGGACAGGTAAAAGCGTGTATTTTTTACGCATACTCATTAGTTCTCCCATGATAACCCGACATTAAATATAATAAGATGATAATCTGAAGAAAAAAAGTTATAACGTTCCGATAAATGCACTTCGAATTGTCTAAAACTTATTCGCGTCATTAATCGTAAAATTATTTTTCTCGTCAAATCAACCTTGAAGAAGAACCCTTTGCTTCTGGCGACTTTAAGTTCTATCTCTTCTTCAACGTTTTGAACGAAAAAGATAGCGGAACATCTGTGAGGAAGTAAGTGGGGAAAGGAATGAGGAGGGAATGGGGAGTGAGAGACGAGTGGCAATTAGTCGCGCGAGCATTCGCGCCCCAGGGTCATAAATATCCATTTCGCTCCAGTCAGAAGGTGTTCGCTTCGCTGTGAGGCCAGTGGATGAATTCTCTGTAGCATCCATCCGTTCGTCTGGTGACGACGACCATCGTCGCGTCCCTTCTGCTGACAAGTCTCATGGCTCCTCACGCCAAACACAATGTCCCTAAATTTTTACTCTCTTCATGACGCCTCAGTTACAGTGAGTGTTCTCTTGAACTGTCCTCCTCCCATGTTCTCGTATTCCGTGCGTAGTGCTCCAATGTGTTCGCTATCCCCTTTTACAATATATCTTACCTTAACACTGTTTTAACCCTGCTGTAACCCTGCTTTTACTGAATTGCTACTTAGCTGGTGTTGTGTATCTGCCTTTTTTTGTGTGTTAACTTTACACCTGCTTCCTCTGGCACTACCACGTATTTTCATTTATCTTACTATCTTTAGTCTTTGTTCTCCTTCCATCATTTCTTGTTGCACCCCGCCGCGTCTCATCAATACTTGACCTTCTCTGCCATCAGGGTTGAGAATAAAAGGAATTTTTTGATGGATGCAAATTGTGTGGTAACTTCACTGTTTCTCGAAAGATGGGCCCCGATTTTTCCTTGTTGCTTGTCTTCTCGTCAAATGAACCTCGATCCATTATCAATCAGGGTGAAGCGGGGTTTCTTAAGTCATCACGTTTTTTCTTTCCTGTTGGTACTTGATCGAATTGAAGAGGTCGTCTTTGGAAATTGAATTAAGAAGTTCTGGTTTAAACGAAACTATTATATTCCTGGCAATTATATTCCTGGTATTAAAATGCTTAGTAAAATTGGCTTTGAGGTAAAATTTCATAAAACTTCTAATTAGGTTTTGCGGTGTGGAAGCTTTGCGCTTGGCGATAATTATATTGACATCCTTCGTAGATACTCTTCGCCCAGTACCAACCCTTCCACCTTTCACTTCTGCAACTTCTACTCCGTCTCTCTATGTCTCTCTCGCTTTACTGGATCTTCTTCACTTGGGGACTTCGCCTGCGTCGGATGAATGTTTGAATAAGCCAGCGTTTATGAACAAGAGTATTACTGTTATTCTTTCAACAACAAATACAAAAACAAATTATTATTAAAAACAAATACTTCTCAGTGTTTCGTGTAATTCACTTTTTGCCCAACGTTTTAAAGAAAACAGTTGCACGTTTGTGAGCATTTCGATGCGGTTCCTATGTTCCCAGTCGAAAAATCGGAGCTGGATCTAGCGTCCGCGAACCGCTGAGGAACTACTGCGAGCGCGATGCAAGGTTCCTGCAAGATTCCCTGAAGGGTTTTATTGGACAGTACAGCGTCCCGCGTTTAAATATCTTGAATATTTAAATAATCAATAAAACTGTGTTTTACAGCACACGTAAATAAATTTGTCAAAAAAACACTACAAAATGCAAATGACCACGTGGAGGACAATAAACTAATTTAGTCTCCGGAAGCAAGAAAGGGACTATCCCATCAATTCCGATCAAGGGCCCTAAGGCAGAGGTGAATTAAAAAATTTCATCAAAAATTCCTAGATAAGATAAAAAGTTAGCTACGAGTTATAATACTAATAGAATATCAACATGTATGTAATTTAACACACAAAAAATTATTTTACATGTACGAATTATTATCGAACTGTAGATTATTCTTAGTATAGTGTTTGGAAATCATAAGAGTTGATATAACACTAAATTCACGATTTCTTGTTGCAATAAACGCGCTTCTAGACAAAAATCTAGAGAACCTGTATAAGAAATCCACCTATATCCGAAGGAAAACCCGGGTCAGGACAGGGAACAGAATTAATGCACACAACCATGCCAAAATTGAGTACACATAAAACTAAATTAATATGAATTATAAAACACAACACAATCATGCAAGATTGTTGTCAGTTATTTTAAAAGTACTGCAGAAATAAGAAAAAGAGTATAGGGCCGAGAATTGATCCTAGGGGTACTCCGCAAGTAAGTGGCTTTGTTTCTGAAAGACAACGCTCAAGTATTTTATTTTTAGAAGAGGATATTTCTACTTGTTGATATCTATCTTTTAAATAAGAAGTTAGCCATTGATGTGGAAGTCCACGAATGCCTAAAGAATGCAAAGGAAAGGAGAATTCCGTAATCGATGACATCGAATGCTTTGGATAAGTCAAGAAAAACACACAGGATTTTCTCCACGCTCAAGAGATGTGGTAACATCGTTTAAGAAAGAAAATATGGCGCTTGTAGTGGAAAAGGATTTCCTAAAACCGTGTTGATCGCCAGAGAACGTTATTTTTTGATAAAAATCTAGAAGATGCTTATATAACAATTTTTCTAGGATTTTTGACAGAGTGGATAGTAGAGATATTGATCGGTAATTTCCAATATTAAGTTTGTTTCCTTTCTTGTGTAAAGGTTTCACTTTAGCTCTCTTAAATATGTTGGGAAACACCCCTTCCGAGAAAGAACAATTAAAAATATTTATGAGAGGATTTAATATAACGTGGGACGAAAATTTAACAATAAACGCAGGTATATCATCTATGCCTGTTGAAAATTTGTCTTTTAATGAGCTGATGATTCTCATGATTTCACTGGCGTTAGTTTCGGAAGTGAACATAGAGTTGGGTACGTGGGTGGATTGGAGGACTTTGATTTGGAGATGTCCACAAAAAATTATGCATCAAAATAAATAAATAAATAAATAAATACACGAGTTAAATGAGATACTGGATAAATGCAATTATTGAACCGAAACAAATTGTAAACATGGTTTGAGAAGTCAATACAATTTGAAGTACAACTACAGTGATATATATCAATACTCTCACTCATTCCGTACTTTGAGAGAATTCAGTTAGATGTCTCAGGGGTAATTGTAAACAGATGAGTAAATGTGGGAAATTTCATACTTGGAAATTTCGTTACAAATGATTTATTGAGTAGGAGAGTAACATGTTATATCAAAATACTTAAAAGTAATTTTTTACAGACTAAAGCATGTGAAAGAGAAAGAGTGAAAGAGAAAGATCCAAAACTTGTTTACAATTACCTCATTTATCACAACTATTACTACACAATTATAATTTAATATCCCGCACTCTATACCATGTTAATAATAGAACACAAGATTTTTTCCGTAGGAATAGCATTCTATTACGAATAACGACACATTCTTGCGGTTGATCTTGGAGACGCCTTACTTCTAATGCGACAGGAATAAAGAGGTATTCAGGAAAATCTCACCAGCGAAAATGTTGGGTCAAAAGCCAAAAAGTGGAAAATAAATTGAAAATGAAATGTACTGAATACTAATTATTGTTAATTTTTTAACTATGATTTATGTGTTTATATTTTTTATTTAATTAGAAATAAGTTGATTGAAAATGATTTCTAGCTAAAAAGATATATGTAATATAACTGGCTTTCGAATGGTTAGTGCTGGATCCTGCTATTATTAATTTAAAACAAGGAAAATGAACTGCAAGAGTATAATACAAATGTTGTTGATCTGCCAATGAAACTTTTTTTTGGTGCATGTTCAGTATATTTCATCATTAGTTTTATAAGATACTAGCCGATTACTAGACGTTGCCTGGAATTATTCATTTTCTCTAATTATTTTTTACTGAAGGAAAAATTAAATCTATCTGTATTGTAAGTTCAAAATACTTTTACTTCCTGTTTTTTTTTAAACATACATTATTCTAATTATTCAAATTTATAATAATGCAAATTTAATACAAAACTTGACTGTATACACTACACTACAGAGAAATGAGAAAGAACAATAATGTTGGGAGGAATTATATACAAAGATAATCTTATGTTTTTTTGTTAAAACGGAAAACTGACCCAAATATTTCAGACTAGTTTTCGCTCATTTCAAATAAGCAATATGTTCAAAGCCAAGTCTGAAAATCAAAATATATTTTTAAAACACAAAACAGAGACTTTAAATGTTAACATTGTAGAAGTTGTAAAATTCTGTTATTTAGTTACAAACCTTGCAGTTTCTTTCTGTATATATTTAAGTGTGTTGCACACTGGTTTCTCCACCATCATATCTACGAAGAAAAAAGTATAAGGTATGACTGTAAATTTTCATTTTGTAAAACTTATTACGAAACGAAAATCAGAAATAATCACTTGTACTTTGCTTCTATTTTGCCATTTTTTTTGCGGGGAGGATAGTGGAAAGAGTTCAGCGCAGAAATGGAATATTATGTTTTCCTAGTTTCCACATGCGAGGAATCCTTATACTCTGTCTTAGTGGCTTTCCACCACAAAGTTTTCGCCTTACTAATAGCAGTGTTGACTATAGATATAATTTGCTTTGTGTTTTCTGAGAAAAAATTAATTGATTCCTTCGCAAGCGACTCTCAAAAAGGAGCTCTTCACTGCTCCACTGAAGAAAGGTTTTCCAAAAGACGCTGGGGAAAATGTGGGGAAAATAAATATTTTAATCCATTAAATTAAAATGGACGGAGAAAAAAGATTATTCCGCGTGTATGTTATTGTTATTCTGGAAAAAGCAAGTTCAACCAAAGTATTCAGAACACTTAACGGAACTTTTTCGAAAATGTTGAAATAAAGCTGTTGAAGCAACCCTTTTCATCCTCGATCTGATCCTGAACAATTTACCTTAAAGCTTCGTGTAAGAGTCCGACTCATTGAAGCGTTTCTGAGGCGACAGTGGTGCATTCCAAAACCGAGGGCGGCCGGGAGACGCACCCTGGAAGCTTTTTGACAGGATTCTTCTTGTATTTTTGAATTCCTGAATAAAATACGAATCGTATCGAAATTTGGGAAAGTTTCCAGATTTTGCATTTAAATTTAATACCGAAAATTACTTAACATTAGGTACTTAGGTCTGGAACAAGATGGAGGATGTCTTGTGTTCAGATCACATTGCTCTCATTGGCCTTCTTTAATATTTTTGTATAATATTACTATAAGACATTGTATGAAAACGTATCTTTTGGTAAATGTTTCCTCACCTCCATGAAATCGTTTGTATTACGTATTACGTATTAAACTACGCATCATGAGACCAACATATTGCAAGTGTTGGGAGTGGGTTGTCTCGGTCATTCGTCCTCTGGGGAGGCAATTCCAGAAGCTTCGAAAATTTCTGGTGGACGATGGAGTTGGATAGAAGGGTTGGGGAGAGGGCAAAACGTGAGCGCGCCCGACTTGCCTCTGCCCTGGGCCCCATTCATCACTGCAGTGTATTGAACGTGCCTCGGGGAATCCCTTCGCTGAACGAGGGAGCGGTTGGAAGAGGAGGGGCAGGCGAGTTTCGTCCTGAAACTCGACGCACCAGGGTGAGAAGAGGGGCGCTTATAATGGGAGGAACGAGTACCACGCTATAATATCAGAGAGACTGAAGATAATTTCACATTCACGCCTAATATTTGCTATTATTAGTTTTTAAGAAGCGATAATAAATTGTGTGTGATCAAATTAGCCGTTTTTTTTTATCTTCCTAAAAGCACGGGATAAATACACTTGCAATAATAATAATAATAATAATAATAATAATAATAATAATAAATTTATTGTCAAAAAACAGTACAAACTGCGTATGACCACGTGGAGGAAAAAAAACTAATTTACTCTCCGGAAGCAAGCAAGGGACCATCCCATCAATTCCGATCAAGGGCCCTAAGGCAGAGGCGGATTCAAAAAATTCAGTAAAATTTCCTAGATAAGATATAAAGTTAGCTGCGAGTTATAATACTAATAGAATGTAAATAGGTTTGTAATTTT
Organism: Laupala kohalensis; assembly: GCA_002313205.1. Classification (NCBI taxonomy): domain Eukaryota; kingdom Metazoa; phylum Arthropoda; class Insecta; order Orthoptera; family Trigonidiidae; genus Laupala; species Laupala kohalensis. The sequence continues at coordinate 853,802 of NNCF01128078.1, read as the reverse complement.
AAGCAAAAAATTACATGTAAGTTATTATCGAACTATAGATTATTCTGAGTATAGTGTTTAAAAATCATAAGAATTGAAATAACACAAAATAACAATAACTCATAAGACAAGAAGGTATAAAGGAAGAACCACAAAGAATAAAGAATAATAAAGAAATGTTTATAAAATATATCCAAATCAGAATTTCTTAAATTAAACAACCCGCATTTCTTTGATTCGAACATCCAAGATTATTCCTTCCTCCTGCACCACGATATAAAAATGCGCCGAGTACTCTACGTCGTATAGGAGTACGATTGTTGAATAATTTTAATGTACTTTTCACTCCAGAACCAACACTTTCCAGATTACGTGATCAAACGAAGCAAAGCCATACTCCGGTCCATTGAAAAATTCGTAAATTAAAAAGTACTGATTTTCAGTAATTTCATAAACAAATCTTTATTATTCTTTATACTTAGCTTTTTGTTTTGAAATCGTTTGTTTAGAAATGTTATAATCAGAATCATCAAGTATATTACTTTTTCATTAAAAAATATTTATCTATAAATACACATATGCAAATTCTAAAAATTAATAATTAAATGCAAAGCGAAGTCTTCTTGATATTTACAATATAATGCTACTATAATTAGCACATAATTAGAAAGAAAAGGGCGTATTAATTTTGCACAGTGTTAGTCCATAATGCGTGTACTCGCTCTAGTGCGCATTGTGGGGGCAACGCACTATTAATCGTTTTTAGTCTCACTGTCGCAAATTATGCTTTGGAGGAAAAACATACAAACGTTTTTTAGGCAAATCTATAAAATTCATAATAACTATTTTTACGATAAAACGTATCGCTGAAGAGATGTATTTGTAAAATCATTTTTCGTGTCTTTTGACCTTGATTAAAATTTTTAGCACAATTGGGATCGATGGGAACTTTTGCGGTTTCATTTGAAATGATGATCTTAAGATGTATACCAAATTTCATCTTCATGCGAATTTTGGTCGAAATTCTTTTTTTTTTGTCTGTTTTTCGATTTTTTTGGCTAATAATCTCTAATACATCTTTGTGCGATAGCATTCCTTAATTGTGAAGTTTTTTTTGTCATAACTCCTAAAACATACATTATAATATACACATTTAGTAATGTAAAAGTATCTTATTTTTGTGTCGTGAAGCATTGGAAATATTACTAATACCTCTCATCCAAGTACCATATCCACTTAATAATGTTGAAATTATTGAAACATGAGGGCACTTAATGGGTTGTTTCGCGAAATAATTGGTATGATACTTAAATGAATATAGCATAAATTGATAAAAACTAATGTTAAATTAATATATTATTAATAATTATTGAATTGATTTATAAATTGTTATACATACAAGTTATGTGGTTTAATTATAAAATATTGACTCAATATGTTGTAAAGCTGAGATTTGTGGAACCAACATGATAGTTTATTTAAGCGTAGAATACGTTCCTGATGTACGACATAGTATTCCAAAGAAACATCATAAAATTCTCACTGAGAGTTCATTGATAAAATATTGGGCTTCTATCACATGATAATCATTTTCTTCGGCACTTTCTTCATTTTCCGTTGGAAGAGACGCGTCTAGGTAAATAAACAAATCAACTCATATGTAAGAGAAATAGAAGAATCCGATATTAGATTTGAAAAGATAGTTTTCAGAACCGCTAAGATTGATAAAGACACCCCTATTGCTTTGTAGTTCACAATTAGTTAACATAGGAGACAATATACTCCTAGCATCCTTGGGTTGGGGTGGGAACGGGGGATAGGTAAAAGTAAAAATAATGAAACGACTTATATTGTTGAACTCATTAGTTTTCGTGTAGCTGAAGAGAAGAGTAACAGTCTCAATGACTCGTAAGCACGTGGTAACCCCCTGTGAGAGAGAAAAACTTTTGGGTTGAGGGTGAGAAAGGGATGAAATATAGAAATTATGATTAATGACCAATATTGGTGTCAATATCATAGTTCTTGGGTCCGTTGAAATTATTAGCGACATTCCTGAAGACGTCCAAGTTCACAATTAATCTAGAAGTGATGTAAAAATTATTTTAAAAGTCGAGATATGATTCGGAACTATTGCTATCGGTGCAATTAAGATGGATAAGCGCTATCTCGAAGCTTCATATGTTCACAATTAGTTCACATGACACATTGATATTCTAGCATTCCCAGGTTATCGGGTGGCACACAAAAAGAATGAAAACTACCCATACTTTTTCCCCTTGGCGCTTTTGGGCTCGTCAACGTCAAGGTCATTAGAGTCCTTGAACTACCCACACTAGTGTTCAATGCAAAACTTGAGGGCATTTGAGGTGGAAAGAGACACTTGCAATACAATATAATTACGTGATAATCCTCGATGAGAGATAATAGCGGTGGTGTAGTGGTAGCATCTTAACTTTCGTAATTCCGCTGAGTGCTAGAGAACGGATTGAAACCCTCCTCGGCCGAACTAGGTGAGCTGAGGTTTTTAGCTGTGGTTTTCCTCACCTACTCCAGACAAATGTCGGTGTGGTATCATAAGTTCCCCAGCAACCCAACATCTCTCCTCCCCAATTCCCGCACCCTAGTCATGCTTAGCTGGAAGAGCAGGCCTCATGGCCTGAACCTGAAATATTATCGAAAATGGACGGTATTAAAGTAGAATTCCTAGTTTTCAGTGTTGCTGAGATCAATAGAGGCACTGCTAATTTTATATTAGAGATGCTTTATCATTGGGGGAGCGGGCAGATAAATACCCCATAGATTGAGTGGGAAGGGAGTGTCACGAAAAATATTTTATAAAAAATGACTAATATTTGTACTAGATCCATATATTTCGTGACCTTTGTGATGAGCAGTGAGTGATACCGTTTGAGTACAATTTCAGCTACGATAGGGTATTAAATACCTCTACCTCACCCTCCTGAGGGTGAAGTGGTGTTCTAAACTATTAAAAGACGTATTGACTGATTTATTTCTCTTACGAACCACTTTATGTTGCTTGCTGAAGAGTTGTTTCACCCAATAATTTATTTTTTCTTGTTCTGGAGGCGGAATTCAAAATGTTGTATAGAATCGGTTTTGTATTAAATTTGTTTTAATGAGTTTGTAGAATTAAGATACTATGCGTATGATAGTAAAAACCAGTAAAAAAATTTTTACCTTTCAAAATCGATAGAAGATTTATGGCGAGTAAAAGAATTTTGGTACAAGAAAAAGAAATCTGGTTACGCCGCAGAATCCGCTAGGGCATAAATTTCATATCCATTGATTCTGTAATTATTTCTAGAATACCTCTCAATAGGTGTTTTCAAAAAACAATTATCTTTTCTTAATTATATCAGTGAATATAAGGTATTACGAATACACACCAATACTGTCTTACTACCACTTTTGCTTTTAAATAAAGATGAACAGGAAAGAAGGACACAAAGCGGAAAGAAACAAGGAAAGAAGGAATGAATGAAAGAAAGAAAGAAATAAAGAAAAAGAATGAAAGGAAGGAAGGAAAAAAGAAGAAAGAACCTATGGTATTACTGTGAGTCAATATATTTCAATTTGATTGGAATAAAGAAAAGGGATTTGTCTTTTTTTATTTATTCATATCTGAAACGAGGTTTTCATGTTATTGATCTCTGATTATTTTTTTAGGTTGCACGATTACAACCAAATTGTTATATCGTGGATAAATATGTCACTAGAAGATGTAATTTATTTGTTCCTTAAGCAGTTTTATATTATTTATAACTCGAGAATTAAACTTTTGTGTTATTAGTTCATATTTTAGACAAACGTTTTCTATATTTATTTAATTCCTTTTCACATATATGAAAAACTGAAGAGAATCGCAAATTATGTGAAATTACTTTCGACAATACACATCACTTGTAGACAATGAGATTTGATTTCTTTACTTCACTATATAAATATAAGAAATTATAGGAATATTTATAAGTAATTTGTGATTCAAATTATACCAAATTCCATACGATATCTTGCAATTCTATTCAAATTCTGTTAGAAACTATATTTTATCGCAGTATTACGCAAACGTTTTTTACAGAAACTCTCATATCTTTTACATTGCCTATGAAGACCTAGCTAGAGAACGAATTTCGAGATGTCGTTTAAATATAGAGAATGGTAAAGTTTATTGAAGTCTAGAATATACAGAATATTTTTGTTATAGAATTCCAAAATGTGTATAATAAAAAATACAAAATATTTCTTTAATAGCGGTGTCATGAACATTTTCTCTCGTTACGATTTACGAGCGGTACGATGTCTTCTATTACTCTGCCAAATATGGGAGCCGTTTCAAATGGACCTACGATTGGTCGAACGAAACTTCCACTGTCGAAGGGGAAGCAGGAGGAGAGAGGCGTTGCAAACTTAACAGATCCAAAACTGGTCAGAGCGTGTGAATTAACAAAAAAGGCCCCATTTATTTTTCTATCTATAGTGTACAAGAAGAGATTTGCTTACATGTTGCAGAATTCACGCGAGCATATTCGCGGGTACTCAGCTTAGTATACCATATTTTTTAAACACTAACGTATGTAACGTGAATGTGAACGAATTTCCGTCACCGCGATATGTATTTTTTATTGATTGTTCATAGTCTACTCATGTCATGTAATTGAAACAAAATGGAATGAGTTTACCTCCTATTCAATTTTTCTTTAATGTATGATCGTTTCGAATAAGTATAGTATTTATTAATAAATTCACATCAAAGAATCTATATAAATGCATTTCATGGCGTACATTTGAAACTATCTGTTGTGGACTTCCCATTTTGTTTTTATTTCTTATTCATTTTCCACAATTGATGGTGTCCTTTAAAAAAGGGCATCGCATATGTTATGTGGAACAACACATATTCTTACAGTCTTAAGAAGTATAAGCACTGTTGGGATTTAAAAAAAGCTTTATTTATATGCCTCAAGTTATTATTTTTGATGATCATATTTTCTACAAATTATATTAAACGATTTTTAACTACATTTATTAGGTATTCCGTGTTGTGTCAATTGCATTTTGATAAAATGTAAATATGACTTCTATAAAGAATACTGTAAAATACATTTCTTATATTTGGGCATAATGTATAATAGACTTCGATAAGTTAATCTTCAAGTAATTATCAGACAAAGCTTCTCGTCGCCCAATATTATGTAAGCTAGTTACAGCATTAGCTATGCCATCAACAACTCCATCCCGTCATTATGTACACATTGTATAGACTACCCGACCCGAACCCTATCTCCATGTCTACGTTGCCTCAGGCCCTATGTCCACATCGTCGCATTAAACGTGTACATATTAAAAATGAATGTAACTTTATAAATTACCACGTTCGTCGTGTTTACGACACGAAATAACGAAGTCACATATTTGCGGAATTAATTGATTACCTCGTTGGCAAAACGCGCTACCCCATCGCGTGGATGAGTTTTCATAATGACGTTTGCTTGTGACGTCAGTGCAATCCTTTAATCGATTGGACCTTGTTTGACATCTGTTAGTGTCGAGGGCTCGTGTCTAAGGCATTTTCTGACTTTGGTATAGGAACTTTTGCATTTTAAATTAAATTATATTTCTAGTTCAAATGATATACAATAACGATCTCTGATCTCCTTTAAATGTACCAGTCGTTTATTTTTTCCTTTATAACATAATCCGTCAATAGTTTCCGTAATAATCCGTCAAAAGCATTTGATGAGTCTTGTGGTAGAAAAGAACTATCTTGTACTAGTAAAATCACTCGGTAGATGTCATTTCATAATTTTGGAAGACACTGAAAGAATTTAATTTCTATATGTTTCAGAAATCCTAAGTGAGAAGAATTCCTTTATTTCGTGAGTTAGTCCAATTTGTATGCTAAGCGTAGCTCTAGAAATGTTCATAATTCTCGAATAATTACCGTATTTAGGGCATTAAGAACTGAGGGAACGAAGTTTGCTTTAAAGGGAAAGATTTTAAAGGTAATTATTCGCTGTAAATTTCTCTATGAATATACCATAAAGGCATACATAAACGAACCCTATCAGTTAGTCTTTGAGTTTCCTTCAAGTTGAACTTTGTAAGGACGCAACAGTGCCAGCTTTTGTAAAATGCAGTGATCTTTTAGTGACTCGTGTATTTTTAGTGACTCGTGATATTCGTTCAACTATTTTGTCTTATCATTTGCTCGGATGTTCGTGTATAAGGGTAATTTTATTAGTTACTGCTGTATACTTTTTCATCTAATGACCGAGCTTTTCTGAAGGCTATTGGTCTATTCTTACGAAACGGAGACCTGTATAATTCTTCCTCCTGGCTTGGTTATAGCTAGTATGAAATCAATGGGAATAACTTTCCTTGACAAATATCCTGAAACACTCCAGATTTAAGAGCAAGATATTCTCTATTTTCAAGGGATTATTCTAAAACAATCTTGTCTCTCCAGAATGTGTATGAAAGTGGCATGATCATGTATGTTTATTCACGTTTATTCGTGTAATTTTGGTAAAAGAAATTTAGCAGAGAGCGTATACAATAAATAGATTGCACCTTTTGAATAGTTTCAATTGGATTTTGCTATGTTGATAGAGAGTTTTGAAGGAAATGTGAGGTGAAGTGCTAAGACGTACGTGACGCGAGCACATGGACATTTGAACTTGGACGATACTTGCTTTCAGATATATTTTTGTCAAATGAATCGTCTTTTCTATTTTGTAGAAACTTTGATCTAATACAACGCTGTCTAACTAACGGCCCGAAAAGCTTTCTTGATGGCCCGCGAGTTATTCTACGTATTATGCAAAATTTTTATTAAACGCTGGGAGCGCATACCTCTGTTATAAATCTATGCTGTTAGAATATGCTGTGTTTTGATGTGACATGTCCTGGGAGAGAAAATAAAACGGAATTTCCCCATCTTGCATTATAATATGAAAATATTTTATTATAATACTAAATATTAATATTATTGTTTTAAATAAAGAAATATAGTATTTAAATTCTCTTACTTGTATAAATTTGTTGATGAGAATCAAAATATCAGGTTACAAATAAATAGATATGACGTGGCGGCCCGATCAATCGAAAGTGTATAGAAAATGACTCGCTGCTAAGATAAGTTGAACAGCACTAATCTAATTACTTCATAAGCATTATATATTTCTGTGATGGTGAGATGTGTATGTTCTGATTATGTATGTAGCTGTAGAAAGTTCCCACCATGTCGATGAAGTAGCTTTGATTAGACTTGAAAAAACTGAATCTAGGAAACATACATAAATAATTATGAAAAATATTAACGGTGCTTTGATTCTAAATGGTATCTGAATTATGTTCATGAAGCTCTGGAATAGCTAAGAAATTGCCATGTTGGATGCGTTCGTATTGATGTATTAAGGAGATCGGTCATGGCGAATGATCAAAGGGTGCGGATGTCAATTGCCTTTCCACGAACTGCATCCGATCTGCGAAATTATTTTACCTATTTACGTCTAAATGTAGTTGAGTTGAATTTAGTAGTTGACTAGACATATTTGGTAGTTTGATCAATGTGTGAAAGTATGCGAGGAAAGTAATTAATTTTATAATTGATATATTGCAAATCAAAATCTAATAATCAATGTTGGTGTATTTATAAGTTTACCTCCCTTACGGACAGGTGAGTTCAGCACAGGTTTCATTTGAAAAACCGAGGAAACAATTGGTTTATTTTCTGGACCACTAATCCTCATTAGTGATTTAATTCATTATACTTCTAAATTATTTTGTTGCTTGATCTAATTTGTACGATTCATATATTACTTATGAATTTTTAGGTATCTAGATTTAAATTTTAATGTTTATTGATTAATCAAATACGTGTCACTATCTGAAAGTAGAAACTTGCAACTCCTGTGTGGCGTAATTTGTCCTTCCTAATATATATTAAATTAATTTATCGCCATACTGCCGAATTTGTTTTTGGTATTGATTCAATCACAATGCTGTGCATTCTATCGTGTTGAAAGTATGAAATTTTCATTTTTCTTTGTTTTGAAAATCTGTACCTTTGATGTTAGCTTTACTAGATCGTAAACGCAATTTTTTGTATGTTGCATTGATTTTCACGTGTTTATTTGTTTTTTAATGATACTAGAGTTATTGTTGAAACATTTTATTGTGAGATTTTATTTTATTGTTTAGTGTATTATTTTATTAAATAAAAATACTCTATGTATGAAGTAATATTTTCCTCTGCTCCGTTTTATTAATTTGTTCAATCCTGTTAATAGTTATTGCTGTGACATAGTGTAGAAAGTCTTCTTTTAATTTTTAATTGACGTATATTGTAACTAACAAAACTATGCGATGACAAAATTGTATTTGACAGAATTTTTATGAAATATCGGAACGAAATGAGAGTTTTTGTCGCGCAGTTTCAAGATACAGATGTGCATATCCTGAAAAATATGCAATCTCATTGATTCTGACAGGAGACACAGTCGCTATCTGACAGGCAATTTATCGCCATACTGCTGTATTTGTTTTCGGTATTGATTCAATCACAATGCTATGCATTCTATCGTGTTGAAAGTTTGAAATTTTCATTTTTCTTTGTTTTGAAAATCTGTACCTTTGATGTTAGCTTTACTAGATCGTAAACGCAATTTTTTGTATGTTGCATTGATTAAATTTTCACGTGTTTATTTGTTTTTTAATGATACTAGAGTTATTGTTGAAACATTTTATTGTGAGATTTTATTTTATTGTTTAGTGTATTATTTTATTAAATAAAAATACTCTATGTATGAAGTAATATTTTCCTCTGCTCCGTTTTATTAATTTGTTCAATCCTGTTAATAGTTATTGCTGTGACATAGTGTAGAAAGTCTTCTTTTAATTTTTCATTTCGTGTCAGAAGCATCAACAAAATCAAAACATTAAATACAAAGAAGATATACATATGGTTTACATTTCACACTCACGCCTAAACATATTTTACACACAATTAAACACAATTTTACACATAATTAAATGCATTGTACACACAATTAAACACATTTCACACACACTCTTAAAAAATTCGTTTATATCATACTGTCTTACTTCTATTCCTCTTTGCTTGCACCAAGATACATATTACAGCACTCTGGAATCAAATCTCTTTCGAATATTGACCGATATGAACTGTGGAAGTTCTGGATGGTAACAAATATGTGAATTTTTGTTATTTAATGTAAAATTTCGACTGAGCAAAGGAACATTTTAGGTTTTGTTAATATAGTTTTTCAACATCTGATTAAATGTAATATTCATTAGCTCGCTTAAACAGCTAGTACATGAACTTGCAATTGTTTTGCCCAATGAATAAACCTGCGTGATTTTCGTGACATTAGTATTTCAGTCAAAGATGATTCAAACATCGGTATGCTTAGTGTTCTATCTGGTACTACTGAGTTCACGTTGTCGAAAACAAATGCGCCGTCGAATGAAAGTAATCGCGGTCGCCTGTGGCTGTGTTCCCAACACAAGTGTTCTGTGGGTTGCGTTCTCGACTCCTTCAGAGGGCAGGAGTAACTGACGCCGCGGGCGCCACGGCGTCGTCAGCGAAATGGTTCCATGGGTTCCGTTGGGCCCCGAGGGACGGGAGGAATACTGGCCCGGGCGGAAGTCGATCCACGCGCCTCGGTTAGACCATAGGGGACGTATCGTGTTGCCCTGAGTGGTATTTCGTGTTGTTCTTTTATATTCGCGTGCGGGTGGGCCGAACAGGCACATCCATCTCTGGCGCTATGACTGCCAAGACGAGGGGAAAGGGTATACTATTCGCACTTCGCCGCTGGAACCACGCGACTGCGTCTTCGTGTTGGGGCCTCATGGGGAAGGAGACACAGCGGGATATGTTGTTCCAAGGTCTTTCCTGCTGTGATGTGAAATATGGTTCTATTGGATGGGGTGATCGTACCGTCTCGTATCGCATTGAGAAGCCAGTTTTACCCAGAATAAATGAAATGCTTGAAAATGTTTATAATCAAGGTTTGCAACGTAATGAAGAGAGCGATTGGTGTTGTTAAATGTCAGTCAGCCCAGTAACGAAGAAATCGGTGAAATTTTTTACATGAATGTTTGTTCCTTTTTGCGGATAATGATTTTTGAAGTAATATTTCCTTTGCATAAAAATTACGCTGTATCTTTTCAAAGGATATTTTCTTAGGTTATTTCCTTCTTGAAGTTGTGAAGAAGTATCTTAGGAACTGCATTGTTTTTTAAGTCAGTAAACCATCTTTAGGTTATGAAGAGAAATTATATGTGAAGTTATGTGTACTTGGTTGTCCAACACAAAAATAGAATAGTTTGTTTGCATTAATGATCCAAAAATGCGTGAAACTCCAAATAGTAAATTTCATTATGAAAAGATAATATGTAGAGATTACCTTCGACAGCATGACGTGCGTGAGCGATACCGGCTCAGGATTGGTTGTTGTAGCAGCTACTCTGATGCTGACACGCTTAGGCGTGGGGGCTGTGGGGTGGCTCTGGAGGATTAGTGCGCGCAATAGCGGGTCCATTGTGACGTGGAGCAGTGCGGGACATTGTAATGCAAATGGAAGGCGTCGTAGCAGCCCGCTAAGTCTACGCTGTGATGAATTACCATCGCGATGCATGTCTGCCGCTGTCTCGCTTTCCGCTCTCCTTTCGCGGCTTCGCACGATGGTATGGTACGACGATAACGGATGCCAAAATTTACATTAATTGAAAATTCATATGATATTTTATTTATTAAAAGACGAGAAGAAATATTACGTGCTCTTCTGATTCGAGATGGTATAATGAGTTTTATTAATGTGTACTATGTGAATGGTAGGAATTGTATTCTACTTAGGTTTTTTAGGAAAACATTTGAGACATTCTTACATGAAATTCTTATGTGTAGCTAACGTTCATTAATCTACGAAAACTTCTATATTTTAATATAGCTGTAGTAGGAATGGTTCAATACAGGTGTATAATAAGCGATAGATTGCTGAACGTTGTATTGGATTACATTAGTCTCTTTCTAACACTTGTCATCATACATTTATACATTGTGCGTACTAGTATGCACCGCACGAATCATATTCTCTTCCTAATTACTCTCTTTCTAATATTAATTGTAGTTTTTAATCCAAGCGAAATGTTGTTTCTGCACGACTCGCTAATTGTATTAAACTGTGCATAACTTACCATTTGTGATCTTATTTGCCAAGTACTCCACAAATATGTATTATTATATGTGATTAACTTGATATCTTCATAGTATTCTTTTGACCTATCATATTTTTCGAATCTCTGGTAGAACTATGACCCTTTTCCGGACATGAAAGTTTTTAAGACAAGCTTAACCCCCATCGGCAAATATAGTTCATCATTTGGTTCCGTTGCATAAATTCTTAACGTCTTCTTGATTTTAGAATTTCAAAACTTATATTTTTGTCACGAACTTTGCGATCTCCGACCACTGTGCTTCGCCTCAAATCACCCTCATCGACCACTGCGCCGTCGTGGTGCCCGACAACAGGTGCCCTTTGACACGGAAACCTATATGCCATCTCCCATGCGCTGCTCGTGGTGTTACCTCAATGCACGTGGGGCCACTTGGCAGCTCTCCTGCAACCTGACCTGCATGAAGTCAACTTGAACCAAGGCGTTATCTCTTTACGAATCCAATGATCATTCTACTTTGTTTAATTACGTTAACATACATTTTAGATATTTATGTACGTTCATTTTGTTTGTTTTACGAATAATTGTACACTCTTTACTATACAAGTTTGAGTTTCTCTTATGGAGATTTTTACACATTTGTGATAGAGTAAGTTACTGTTCAATTTTCCTTTTTCATAGTGTGAAGTGAAAAAAATATTCATGTTTATTTAGATCGGGTGCTTCAATGCAATGATTCAAGATCCATATTCTTGTATATTTACTTCTTCAAAACAGGATCAGGAAAGGAAAAATTGCAATAACAATCTAGTTAAATATTTTAAAATATATAAGGAAACTTGTCATTCAGAAACTAATTATGAGATTTGATTTGGAAAGGCGTTTGCTCACTTTTACTTATTTTAACTCCTTGTATTAACGTCCATTATATAATCTAAATAAATATTTTGAGACTTACCACCTTATTATGGACGAATAACATTTATTTGCGTTATTCAAATTACAAAATAAAGGTTATTCGTCCATATTAATATTTTAAGTCTTAAATTATTTATTTGTTTTAACTACTGTTTGTACTTCGATTATTGTAGAAGTTATTCACAGCTTTTCCGAGCTTAATTACTTTAATTTTTTAACGCATTTTCGAGAATTCAAGTGCATTTTCGAAATAAAAATTAGTCATAGATTTACAGAGTTTCGATAATATGCATAAATTCTTGTATTGAAAAAGAATTTTTTTTTTCAAATTCTTCATTGGTATTAATAAACCGACAGCGATGGTCTAGTGGTAGCGTGTTTTCTTCCATGATACTTTTGAGCCGTAGAGCGTGGGTTCAAACCCTCGCCAGGGTTTCAACTAGGGTGTCCTCGTCTACTCCGGACAAACGTTCTGCACCAGCATCTCTTCTTCCCGATTTCCTTACTCAAGTCACGGACAGGAGGAAGTGGGGGCCTCATGGCCAGAACCTCGCCATAAGACATGTAATAAATAAATAAAAATAAATTTGATAGTGTGTTCACGCTGTATATCGTTTAGTTAATCGAGACCTTGTGTTGTAGTTACCGCTGAAGAAATGAATAAATTTTAACCGATGCTCTTTTATTTTTATCGGAAGTAATGTTGCTATTGGATGTAATTTGTGTATTTCTTGAAAATAGTTTCAGTGATTTCGACTTAACGATCAAGTTTCTTGAGCTGAGCTCTATGATTCATTGAATATTATGTGGAAAGTTGAGGCTTCAAGTTAAGGACAGTTCTTTTAGGAATATTTTATTAAATTATTATTTTTGTTGGTTTATTTGCTTGTCTGGAATGTTGAGTGCGCGTTGCAGACACAAAACTTTTCCCGTCTTTTTATGATGGCATTAATGAAAAATTTCTTTGGGAATTCGAAATTCTTCCTTGTAATTTATATTTAATTTCGGACGCTAAGACATAACTTATCGTCTCGTATCGTCTCAGTTAGTTGGCCTAATTTCTTCAAGTATAATTAGTATTTCATCATCTACAAATTATCTCCTTCGGTGAAATTCGTCTCTTAATTCTTGTTCGCAAGTGAAGACTTCCTTAAAGAATTTCAGTAACAAAAGTATTGTTGGAAGGAATGTGGGCTGTGTTATAATTAGCGACATGAGTATTTTGGGTTCGGTATTCATTCTTTATCAAATGCCTAGCTACAATAATATAATTAAAACCTTTTATGTTATTTACTTGTATTTATCGATTTTTATCGATCGAAAAGATTTCATTTGACATAAATTCAAAATTATTTGTGAAAACTCAAGATATGATATGCAGAGATGTGAGATCATTTTTGGTTCACCGAAAAAGGGTGATTGGTAGCGGAGTGAGTTAATTGTTGGAAAAATATCCAATTATATTAAAATGTTGTGGTGTCGTCTAATGTTTGTAAATGCTATTTAAAGATCGCCCATGCCCTTAGTTTTACGAAAAGGAGTACATTACAATTATTATAAATAATAGATGGGGTGCATTATGAATGGTAATATTTACTGTTATGATATTTAACTGTCTAGTTATGTTATTGGTATTATTAGTATGGTATAATTGGTAGTTATGATATTTTAATGTCTAGTTTATCTTCAACTTGTTGAAAAATATTCTTTAAAAAAATGATAAAACTGTAGTAATTGAGATGTACTACTTGCGAAAATGATGGTACATTAATATTATCCACTGTATTGAACGAAGCTTATCAATCTCTGTGTGGAACTTTGATGACGTAGTGAATGGGAAATGCATCGACGAGGTACAGAAATATTTTTATATGTTTTTGATTCTGATCTCTGGCTTTTCGATAGCAGTATGTAATACCGGTGTGCTATTGACGTAATTGACACATGGACACCCTTTGAAACCGGAAACCACTCAAATTAGCGTTGAGTGCTTTGAGGAACTCCTGGTGAATGATATAATATCGTGTCGCTGATAAGCTCGCTACTGAAAATCAATACCGATTGTTTCCAACCGTGAATTCGTGTTTCATGTCATTGAATCAACACTTCTAAGAGTGGGCAACTGAAGCGTGATGTGAATTTTTGTTGTAAAGTGATGTTCACGTTACCATTTAGGGTTTGTTTTCTTGAATATACCAATTCCTGTAACGGAGCAATCCATGTTCCTCTCAGTTTTGCATCTTTGGCTTATAATTGCTGCCTTCTGTGTAGCTACTGACAAATCAACCATTGATTTCAAGCAGCTAACAATTCTCCGTTCATTCGTATGTTGCATATTTTCGTGTTTTCATTCCAGTATGTGTAATGTTTGTTTAATGAGAGTCCTGTGTCCACTGTGACAGGTCGTGATTGTTCGTGGGGGTGAACTATAGAACCGGCTGCGAGGGTCCTGGGGTTGCGACTGCTTTCGTATTAGTCCTCTCAGCCCCCTCTTTCCTCTCTTCCCACACCCCGTCCTTTTTCTTCGCTGCCGGTGCTCTACCTACCCCTTCCCCATACGCCAACTTCGCTCTCTGCCGTAATGCTTAAGGAGACAAGGAATAGGGATGCATGCGTTGGAGTGCGACACGGCCTAACCATTAGTTGCGGAACAACTGCGGTTTTCCGGTAGATGGTTTCTGTCGGAGACTCAACCTTTGTGCTGTATGTGCTTGGACGTCGACAACGCATCCTCGTCGGAGTTTGTCCTTGACTCGGGGAGTGCATGTCAGCTGTCATGTGCTCGCTGTAAGTGGTATGTTCTTGAACTGTAGTTGATTACGTCGGATCATCATATTTCTTATATCATTTGCTTGGAAGCAATATATGTTTTATACCTCTCCGTGTCTGTTTGAATGTGCTGTAAACTATCGAAATGAAACATAGTAAATGAAATTCTTGTCCCTGGATTATGAGTGCTAATATAGTTTCTTCTCTCCAAGGTTTTTTTCCAGTTTTAAGAGAATCTTTAAGTTGTTTCGTATAACAGTTTCGTATGATTGGAATATTTTTTTGACAATTATTGTTATTGCTTTCCTGGCAATGTAAGACGAAAAATGGTGTATATAGCGTATTCAAAAGTTCGCAAGGAATAGAAGATATTTTATTATATTAACTAGTGAAGCAAGTTTGAAGCTCAATCAATAAGTCTCTTGTAAGTCATCACGTTCATGTTAGTTGTATATATTGTAAGAGTAGTTACGCATATTTTGTTCAAGACTTAAGTATTCTTCCTTTTCACATTTGCATATTATTTTATTGTTAGTAAGTAATTAATCTGCTCTTTGTTGTTCTAGTTTTAGAAACTCTCATCTCATAATACATATTTATTCAGTCATCGATTCCCAATTTTTATGTATATGTGGAAAATATATTTTAAACAAAATAGCATTCCATAAATCCGATTTTAAATCAACAGTTCTAGACCAATGATTTAGAGTTTAAGAAATGCAAAGTATAATTTTATTACACCTATATAATTTCAAAGAGCTCTCATCATCTTATTGAAATTCATGGTTTTTACTTTACTCTTTCTTGTTTATTTATTTTCTATTTGATTTCATTACTCTAGAACAAACAGAGAATAAATATTGCATTTTCTATCTTTTCGTATAATTGTATTGTTTTGAACTACATACTTGAAGTAGTTGTGCTCATTGGACACGAACTTCAGTTTAGAAGATATGTTTTTTGTCATCGGAGTATTTTCTCGTATTTTGAATTATATAAAGAGCTTTTCATATTTACACTGTCCTTCAGTTTAAACCTAAAATAAGATTTTAAATATAAACAATCATTCTTTCGGAGGTTTGTTTTGCTAATTATTTTTTAAAATGTTATTATTTCCTAGTAATTTTATGATGTTAAACCTGTTTCATTCACATTTATTTATTCTCAGCTTTATTCTGTTTTGGTTGTGTAAATGTCACGTTAGAGGTAGATCGACGCAGAGGTTGTGAGTTTTGGAACATCTGGTTGTTTAATATTGTTCACACGTTGCTATGAATATGTATGCCGCTTCCATTTACATTTGTTCGCCATGAGCTCCTTACGCCCGAGAGGTATTGTGATGGTCCCCGCCCATTCCGCCTGTCATTCCATCTCCATATGGTCTTCCTTTATTGTCACATCTAGAATTAATATCTAGTGTAGATTGGTCACGGTTTTGAGTTCCCCTCGACCTCATTCTGCGGTAATATACTCATTCTTTACATAATTATGTGTTGTATGTAATTGGTTTATAATTAAATTCATTGTTATAATTTCCTCCTATAGTAAGGCTGCAACCAAAAATTAAGGAATATTTAGATTCTATGGGAAATTATGTGAAAGAGAGTAATTTCAATGAATTTTTTCACTATCAAATGGTTCCATGGAAATAGATTCACTAACACAAAAGTAGATGCCTTTAAGGAAATTACATGAGTGTTTGCATGGTCCCTAACGTCATTTTCTTATTGGAAAGCAACAACATACACTTAATTTTGCATAGATCTATTTGCTCTTAAAATAAATACGAAAATAAAATATTCTAGAAAGCAAATTTACAGCTAATTTCTCGTACAATCTAAATACGTCTTCTCGGTTTGGGTAAATTAAAAGTATTAAAGTCATTATAAATATGGGGAATAGAAAAACTAACCTAATACGTTTATTGATGAATAGTGTTGTCAATTGAGATCTTAGTAATTTTTTCGACATTCAGCTTTCTTTTATTATCTTTCTATAGAATATGGCATTTTCTATTGCTATCAATTAGGATTCGAAAATTTTGCGGATTATTTACGCAAAATATTCAAAACCTGACGCGAGTGAAAGCGTTTTTTTAACCCCCCGTAATATTTTTTGACCAACTAACACAGACGTTGTAAAAGTTGGATATTACAGGGAGGTATTTACTACCTATTCCCAATTTTCTTAATGGGTAATAAAGATTACTTTTATAACGAAGTTTCAATTTTTATAACTTCGGCTTGGTTCCCGGAAATCGTCTCGTTGTAAACACTGACAATACAGACTCCATGACATTTCACAATAGTATCACAAAATCTTTACCTTCGGTTTCTCTTTCTTTATATGGAACACGATTAAAAACTTTGCAACGTCAACAGCAAGGTGAAAATTCCGACGGACCAGGACCCGAACCCGGAACTTCCTACCCTAGCAGCAGGTGTGCTATCAGCTGCACCACCCGCCTCGACTCCCAAGTCCGTTCGCAACTTCCACCTGGCCATCAACGATAAAGTTGTGTATGGACTTGGGAGTCGAGGCGGGTGGTGCAATGGATAGCACACCTGCGGCCTGAGCAGAAGGTCCCAAGTTTGAGTCCCGGTCCGTCGCAATTTTCACCTGGCTGTTGACGTTGCAAACACTCCTCCTCGAGTAGGTACTCTGAAGTTGGAAGTTAAACAATTAAAAACTGTTACGAACACAAAATTCGTAGGTCTCCATATTCAAAACAACCACAAATGGAATTGTCACGTTGACAATCTTAATTCCCACTTAAGCAAATTATGTTACGCATTCCTAATCTTAGTTAACGTAGTTAGTCCACATATTTCCCGTTGCGTATATTTTGCAAACGTGTACTCCCATTTACGTTACGGCATTATCTCCTGGGCCAATTCCGATCAGACCATTCAAACTTTCAGAATTCAGAAGAGGATAGTTCGGATAATTTATAAATCTCACCTCCGAAACTCTTGTAAACCTTTATTTAAGCAATTAAATATCTTAACACTTCCCTGCATGTATACTTATGAAACGGTCGTGTTTGTTAAGACCGAATTACTGAAGCACCACCCTTGCTTTATACGAAACAGTCTCGTTCACGAACACAATACTCGCAATAGTAATAATATTCAACGCCCGAGTATCCACCCCTCCTTGCCAAAAAGAACCATATCATTCGGGAATCGTTCTATATAATTCCCTGACCAAGAATATAAAAGATATTATGAAGTTGAATCTCTTCAAATCTGTGGTTAAAAACTACCTCCTGCACCAGTGCTTCTACAATGTAAAAGAATTGATCGATTTTAATAAAAATTAAATCCGTCTTGTAATTTATCAAGCCATTGCTGTAGTACTTTTTAAATAACTTACAACAATTTCAAAAACTATTTTCTTGCATTATTGTGTTGTGTTTTATGATTCATATTAATTTAGTTTTATGAATTTTGGCATGTGTGCATTAATTCTGTGCCCTGTCCTGACCCGGGTTTTTCTTTGGATAGAGGCGGATTTCTTATACAAGTTCTCTAGATTTTTGTCTAGGAGCGCGTTTATTGCAACAATAAATCGTGAATTTTGTGTTATTTCAACTCTTATGATTTCCAAACACTATACTAAGAATAATCTACTGTTCGATAATAATTCGTACATGTGAAATACATTTTTGTGTTAAATTACAAACATGTTGATATTCTATTAGTATTTTAACTGTATTAGTATTATATTCTATTAGTTGCTAACTTTTTATCTTATCTAGGAATTTTTGATGGAATTTTTGAATCTGCCTCTGCCTTTGGGTCCTTGATGGGAATTGATGGAATGGTCCCTTGCTTGCTTTCGGAGAGTAAATTAGTTTATTGTCCTCCACGTGGTCATACGCATACATTTTTTGACAATATGTTTATTTATTTATTTAGGAATATAAATTATTACGCTAACTTGTCGCAAAAAAGAAATGAAGGTAGAAAATGTGTTTAAGATTACAACTTAATGATTTTACTTTCTGATTGTTTATTTATGAACTACCGTATTGAAATAAGGAATAAATAATTCTATATTGTGCCAATACAAATTGGTGACAGTCTTGTTTTTTTTATAAGTTACTTGGCAATTAAGTCTCGAGTACAATTGTTAATAAAATAAAATACAAATAATGCAGTTGGCGCAATGTATATGAGAGTAACGCGTTCTTGTGTGGACATTGTTTTAATGAGAAGTGTGCATGTCAGCAATGCGTTATTGTAATGATATTTTTCACCACCTTTCGATTCAATTAGGAGGTGTATGTGAAAGACTGGTCAGTGGTTATACATAGCTTTCAACGATTTAATAGTAGTATATATCTATTGAATTAACTTTTAATTACTGGTTTTATCTTAATCGTTCATGTAACCAAAGGTACTACTGCCCTATTAATGGAAAACGAATCAAAACAACTTCCAGTAAAAAGAAAGATTTTTCTTTCTTATTGATGTATCATAAAAAACATGTCAATAATGGACGATCATGACCTGTTGATCATGATTGATAAAATACGTGTTTATGCGTCCATAAAATGAAAAGAAAAATTTGGTTGCCTTTGTACGTTTGTTATCCTAACAAACGATCTTACATACTTAATTCTGGTTTCTGGTTTCAATGTGGAGTTAAATTTTTCTGATGTTACTTAACATACTGATTTCTGGTTTCAATGTGGAGTTAAATTTTTCTGATGTTATGAACCTGGAAAATGCAAGATCTTATATTTCTGAAAAATTCCTTTGTTATTCTTTTCTTAATTTTAGAGAAATGAATGCGACTGCATTTTCCTCTTAGTATTTGTTAGTGAAACATTTATTTACATTAGTTAGTAAAGAAGTTAGTAAAATTTAAAGTTATAAGTAAAGCAGTGTTGCAAACCATTGCACATATTTTCTTATATACGTTTCTCCGTCTGCAGTATAGAGTAAGAAAAAAGTCTATAGTGAAAGTGTCATTTCTGGCGTGTTCCTCTATATTTTCGTCGTCTTCCTGTACTTTATTCATGCTCAAAGTTACTAGATGAACTTATTAGTCTTTTATTTGAAATTTGAAAGTAAAATAAATATTCAGAATATTTTTTCAAAATATATAGCGATATATCAGTCTTATAAATATCGTAAAAGTGTTTTGTAAATGTAATTTCGTTGCAGACAGATGTATTTTCATATCTGCAGTGCGTTTGCTGTCCTCCTATGTATTTTATCTTTATCATATCTTTCATTTCAGTTTACGAAAAGTGTGTTCTACGTCTCCTTGGTCCATTTACATTGCTAATATTATTCAAGCTTGTTGAAACAGTATCCTAATATGTAAGTGTAGTAGACATAAATTATTTTACTGCGCCTATACCAAACTTTCAATCGAAATGCCGCTCATGCGGATGTAATGTATACTAATTGTACTTTACGTACATAAAATTTAAGCAAAATTGTTGCAGTCAGTTTTGAGAAACATTCCAATGTGTACTTTGACCTTCATGTGAAGTACCCTTTGTTTTAAAGAAAGAAAAGAAAAATTGGAGCCCATGCATCGACAACTAGTAAATTCTACCGTATTTACGAAATGCGAATTAAATTGATTCGTCCATTTTCTTAGAATCGTTACGCACAGACGGACGGACGGATAGACTGACAGACGGACAAACGTCATGCCAAAAACCATTTTTTGAGAATCTAGGATCGCCAAAACGGATATTCTCGCTTTTGATTTTTTTTCACTATTACAATACGTTCCTTTTAGTACGGATATGAGAAAGTAAAATATTTCACTAATTTTTTGTTTTACCTGTCACTGGCACAGACTATCAAAACTTCATCTTCCCCACACAATGAGAAATATGTCATGATTGCACGGGTCAGTGATTTTGGTCGTGTGGGTCAGTGACTTGTTTCGAAATATTAACATTTTTTAATTATAGGAGTCCATGTTCTACAAAAGGGAACATAGAAATGAAAATTGATGTTACTATTAATGGGTTTACGGAATCTGAATTCAACAATAAAACGTATATGAGAGAATTGCCGTACTATTCGCTTTCTTGGTATCGTGAGCACACTTTTTCTATGTTCAGCCTTAGTTTCCTCTTTTCTGCGATAATTTTGGGAGTTTTATTAATACTTAATCTGTCACATGTTTTTGTTCTTATGCATCCAAATAACACAAATACTCACACACACACACACACACACACATATATAT
>NNCF01128078.1:818802-832668 GCA_002313205.1 Laupala kohalensis | reverse complement strand
GTGTGTATATATATATATATATATATATATATATATATATATATATATATATATATATATATATATATATATATAGTTAATTACTTTCAAGTTATTAGTTCCAATAAATATCGCACTTCATAGAAAATAAACAAGTAATGGAGAAATATACACGTACAAATCCCTTATGTTATAAATTTTTCCATGGTTACGTCGCCTAATTGCATTTTTATTTAGTGCAAGGGATTATTTTAATCATTTTAAATTATAGAAACTCAGTTTCGTTTAAAAATAAAGAACATTACATCAAAATGGAAAACAGATCCCTTTAATACACGAGAATCATATGAATTTTTATTTCTACACGAAAACACACAAAAATTATTTATGGAACATAAAATACAAGTTTAAAGTACTTATACAAAGTTTATTTTTCGTAACGCGAGTCGTCGTCAACATCGTCGTCATCATCATCATTTACGAGGCCTCCAAGAGGAAAAAAAAGTGGTATTGGAATAGGCTGTGGAATCAATACTTCAATTATTTCGATGATATGTGGTCCCGATGAGTTTGTGCTGGATGTTACTACTGGGTCCGGATAGGTCACTGTTGAATTTTCATTTCCAATTTCTTGTGAAATTGACGATATTGTTGACGTTCCAGTTGTTGGAGAATCGGTGTTTGTAGTTGTGTTCTGACAGAACACTAATGCTAAGGATGTAGCGAGGATCTGGAATATACAAAATTTAATTTTTTTAAATTACTTATTAATTCAAATACAAAAACCTGTGGGAGGAGTCTCCTAATTTAATGACGAATAAACGTAAATAAATTTATTTTCCTGATGTTTGCATTTACGTTACTGAAAAATATAATTTTATATATAATGCCTTGTTTTTAAAAAGTGTTATCTCTAAAATGTTCCGCAAAGTTAACCCCTGCAACAGTATCTATAATTTTACTTTACGCAACGTGTTATTGTGTAGCCTTTTCCTTGAAAGTATAATATTTGTCACGAAATATTCATGCATTATTCTCAATTATTTGTCAAGAAATATTCATGCATTATTCTCAATTATTTGTCAAAAACTTCACAATTAGCTTATTAACTATTAGTGAACCATCCGCAAGGGAAATATGTGTTGGTCGGAAATGGTCGTTTATAATTCCTGGCACATTTTACTATCAACACCAAATGAAAGACTTACGATCCTATTGTTTCAATTAGGAGCATTTATTAAGATATTTCGTGATAAAGACATGAAAATTGTCTTGATAAATTTTAAATTATATTTGAACTTTGAAAACCTGACTAATGGATTTCTTGATTTCTTAAAGATTACTCATGTTGCGTTGAGCTCTGACTTTGCTCTGCCTCAGGTCGCATATCCAGGTACACTATTGAAAACAAGAAAGGGCCCATTTATTTTTCTAAGTCCCACGCTCTGAGCAGTTTTGGATTTGTTATGTTTGCAACGCCTCTCTCCTGCTCCTTCCCCTTCGACTGTGGAAGTTTCGTTCGACCAATCGTAGGTCTATTTGAAACGGCTCCCATATTTGGCAGACTAATAGAAGACATCGTACCGCTCGTAAATCGTAACGAGAGAAAATGTTTCATTACACCGCTATTAAAGAAATATTTTGTATTTTTTATTATACACATTTTGGACTTCTATATCAAAAATATTCTGTATATCCTTGACTTCAATAAACTTTACCATTCTCTATATTTAAACGACATCTCGAGATTCGTTGTCTCGCAAGGTCTTCAAAGGATATGAGAGTTTCTGTAGAAAACGTTTGCGTAATACTATGATAAAATATAGTTTCTAACAGAATTTGAATAGAATTGCAAGATATCGTATGGAATTGGTATAATTCGAATCACAACTAAAATATCGAAACAAAGAGAACATTTTACCACCTCCAGCAAAAGTGTAATTGGCTGAGAACACTAAAGCACTGCTATGATTGTCCTGTCACAACAAAGTGGGTTCGAATCCCGGTGACACTTGTGAACTGATTTTGAAAATGGTTTATAGTACAATTCAGCTCGTAATATCTGTGTGGCAGCTGTAATGAACGAAACCTTAATTCATACTCTCATATTGCTTAGAAAAATCCTAAAACATACGCTGAGAAATTGTCAATTCGGCAATGTAGCATTACAACATACATGGCAACGTGGAAGGGCACTTTACGACAATGTTCATCTGCCGACAAGACGACAAAGTTTCTATAAAATAATTTCTATTCATGTTCTCTTTAAGTTTCAATATTTTAGTTTCTTCGTGTGTAAATGAAAGTGTTTAATGATATATTTTACGAGGAATTTACAAAAGTTCTTCAAAATTTCAATAAACATGTGCAATCAAATTTTATATTGAATGTAAAAGGAAATAATTTATATTTAAAGAAAACAATGATACTAAAAGAAATTAACGAGTTCGTAATTATACCCCAAGTTTTAAAACTTTATTTTAATAAAAATATTGAGTAGATAACGGGTCTAATATATATCCAAACCATATTTTCAATAAATATTTATTCCTATAGCATCTAGATTTACAACATTATACATTTGGAGAACAATATTTACTAAAGAAAAAGGTATATGCTCTATTAATTTAAACTAACAGTTTTCGTAGCAATAAAATAGCGATGGCATCGTCCAATTTTACTACTCTCCATAAACTCAAATTCCCCCTCTACAGAGTAACACGAGGCCGTGTGATCAGATAAAGTATTTCAAACCTTTCTTCTTATAGTCGTAGATGAAAGATATAATTTCAACCAGGAATACCTAGAATTTGCGCAGGTGATTTACACTTTCGCTGTACTTGAACGCAAAGGCTACTTGATTTGAAGGTCAAAGTATACTTTTGAAAATTATTTTATATTTCTTAAATATACTGTATTCATAGAGTAATTAGTATATGTTTAATCCGCATTATCGGTAAAGTTTAGAATAGATGCAGTGAAATAATTTCCACTCACATCGCTTACTTTTTCCTTTACCAATTGTGAGAATCCAAAGAGTGTGTTTGTAGATATGTCATTTTAATGTTATTTTTAAAGGAGAATAGAAGATAGAGAAGTGTGCATCTCATGTTTCTCACTGTATTTGGAATTTTCCACCCACACGAACGTCCTTAGTCGCGAATTCACATCCAATGACGGTGTATAATTTAGCGGCGTATTTAGGTGTGCACTGCTTCATTTGCTGAACTTTCTTGTTACATTTTTCTAGCTGTTTCTCACATTTAACGTTCGTGTATAGATTTCATGCTTAGGATGTCATATTATATTATTTTCTATCATTGAAGACATTAATTTACCTTCGTTTTTTATTTTTCCATTATTTTGATGGTAATGCGTGATACCATTTTTTTATTTTGAACTATTGTGTTTAGTTCAGTGCTCTATCAGTTGGAAATGTAGAAATAGTATTGAAAATATTACATTTTACACTTCCAGAATACTTTGTCAAGAAAGATAAGTGGAGTAACGAAATAGCAAGAAAAATACAAAACACTCAGACGCAAGGATATTGAAGAAGTATTATCTTTAAAAGAGTATCAAATATTTAAACAAAAATTTAATAGATGCAATTAACGTTCTTTAATATAACTATGAAATTTAAAGGAAGAGAAAGAGAGAGGGAGAGTGAGAAAGAGAGAAGTAGGAACAAAGAAAGAAAACAAGAATCTGTGGTTGTATTTCACAATTTCATTTGAATAAATTAATGAAAGAGATTTCAGTTTTAGTTATATTTGTTGTAATCTAAAACACGTTTTATGTAATATTTATTAATCTCGGATCACGATTTTATATGCTGCACGATTACAACCAGTGTTATATTGTAGATCATTATATTATTAGAACATGTAATTTATTACTTCCTTGAGTGGTTAATTGTGATTTATAAGACGAGAAATAAACTTTTGTGTTATTATTTCATATTTTAGAGAAACGTTTTCTATATTTATTTAATTCCTTAAGAGAATCGCAAATTATGTGAAATTACGTTAGACAATACACGTGAAGAGAGAAGGAAAGAATGAAAGATAGAGAGAAAAAGTAAAACAACTATAGAGAAAAGTGAGAGAAAGAAAGAAAGAAAGAAGGAAGGAAACAAAGACACAACGCGGGAAGAAACAAGGAAAAAAAAGAAAGAAAGGAATGGAGGGAAAAAGAAAGAAAAGATTATTAAAGAACGAAGAAAGAGTAAAAGAAGGACAGAGAAGAGAGAGAAAGAAGGAGAGAAAGAAAGGAAGTAGGAAAGAGAGAAAGAAAGGCAAAACGCGGAAAGAAACATCGAAAGAAGGAATGAAAGAAAGAAAGAGAAAGAAAGAAAAAAAGAAAAAAAAGATGCGAAAAGAGAAGAGAAGGAAAGAAAGAACGAATGACAGTGTGAAAGAAGTAGGAATGAAAAAAGAAAAGAAAATATGGTATTACTGTGAGTTAATACATTTCAATTTGATTGGAATAAAGAAAAGGGATTTGTCTTTATTTATTTATTCATATCTGAAACGAGGTTTTCATATTATTGTTTTTTGATTATTTTTTTTTGGTTGCACGATTACTACCAAATTGTTGTATCGTGGATAAATATGTCACTAGAAGATATAAATAATATAAAACTACTTAAGGAACAAATAAATTACAACTTGAGAATTAAACTTATGTGTTATTAGTTCATATTTTAGACAAACGTTTTCTATATTTATTTAATTCCTTTTCACATATATGAAAAACTTAAGAGAATCGCAAATTATGTGAAATTACTTTGGACAATACACATCACTTGTAGGCAATGAGATTTGATTTCTTTTCTTCACTGTATAAATATAAGAAATTATAGGAATATTTATAAGTAATTTGTGATTCGAATTATACCAATTCCATACGATATCTTGCAATTCTATTCAAATTCTGTTAGAAACTATATTTTATCACAGTATTACGCAAACGTTTTCTACAGAAACTCTCATATCTTTTACATTGCCTTTGAAGACCTTGCGAGACAACGAATCTCGAGATGTCGTTTAAATATAGAGAATGGTAAAGTTTATTGAAGTCAAGGATATACAGAATATTTTTGTTATAGAATTCCAAAATGTGTATAATAAAAAATACAAAATATTTCTTTAATAGCGGTGTCATGAACATTTTCTCTCGTTACGATTTACGAGCGGTACGATGTCTTCTATTAGTCTGCCAAATATGGGAGCCGTTTCAAATAGACCTACGATTGGTCGAACGAAACTTCCACAGTCGAAGGGGAAGCAAGAGGAGAGAGGTGTTACAAACTTAACAGATCCAAAACTGGTCAGAGCGTGTGACTTAGAAAAATAAATGGGCCTTTTTCTTTTCAGTAGTGTACCACATATTTTCCTTAGACGGACGAAGTATAAAAGACACTTTTAATTACTCTTTTTGAGACTAAAAAATTAAATAAAATATTAAGAGAAACTGTTCTCGTAAATTGATGAAGGATTGTTATGCAATTTCAAAAAAGAAATTTTTTGCTTTGTCATTCAGAAAAATAACCCAAATACAGGAATTATACATATTTTGGGTTTTCTCTGAAGAAGTTACTCCGTGCGGTATTATTTGGTTTTTGGCCGAGGAAGTTTCTATAGTGGAATAGTTGTTAATGATGCGAGTGGTTTCTTTTACTTGTAGACATTTTCTGAACGAATTTTCGGCTCTGTAAAAGATGGTTGAGTTCTAGGTAAAGTCTTCAATGAGACGTGTGTCTGTGTTGGTACCGTCACACTGGCTAAAATAGTTAATAAATACGATAAATATTCTGAACTTGCTGAAATTACTAAAAATGCGAAGTCCTTATTAAAACCCAGACAATAATATTCAATATATCAGCCTACTTTTCGGAAAATAAAATTAGTATCTATAGTAAAGAAACGGCTCAAAAGAACACTAACTGCAAACCGAGAAAACTAAGGTAGCCAGAAGTTGGACGTTTGGGGAAGTGACAAATAGGAAAAAGTATGGGAAAAAACTGTTGTTTAGTATGCGGTGGGGTGAGTGATAACAATGACATGTTTCTAGAACAACATGAATTTCAGGAACCTGTCCTCCCAAAACCTTATCCACATCGTCAAGGTTACGCGGACTGGTACACGTCAGTATGCATTATGTAATTTTTTTACCTAACACAAGAGCTCAGTAAGTTATTGTAGTTCTGTCGAAACGTTGGCAATTTACCAAAATATTTATATCACAACTTATCGTTGCGTGTCTAGTTTTCGTGCCGTTACGTCGGAAGATAATTCTTGCAGAATTAATCTGCACGTCACATGCGTGCCTCAATTTTTTTCGCTATAAATGGGGACACATCGTAATCCATGCTAGAACATCAATGGTAAATTACGTCTGTTTGCTTCCTGATTACGAGTAAACCAGTGGACCAATCGTTATTAAATTTGGTGTGGAGATAGTTTAGATGTCCAGAAATGAAGAAGGGCTAACATTAAAAAAATGTGTGAAAAGAAAGGTAAAAAATGATTTCGACGATAAATGCCTATGAAATCGGGAAAAGGGAGAGGTATATTCCCTTACGCTGCCTAAATGGTTACAGATGGGTGACAACTCTCAATGGAAAAAATGTTCTCCTCGACGAGTTCTACAAAAATGTTTGCGACAGCATGTTAGGTTAACCTAGCTTATCGAAAAAAGTGTTATTAAAAATAGAAGTGTTAAAGTACTTCAGTTTAAGAGAGCACCTTGAGAGGTAATTTATATCATAATAAAATTTAATGGATTCCTTGTTTTGTGTATTTAACTTAAAAAGGTAAAATTTGGACGAGTAGTTCATATTTTACAAGCATGTATTGAAAGCCGCCGTTTTGTCATTCCTCGGAAGAGTATATTTGACCGTCGCCGCGGCTCCTGGGCGAATGGGTTCGTTCTACCTGAGATACTGAGTCACACATCTGATGTTATGACAGTTGGGTCACCTTAGGGGTTGGGAGGGGAACAACCCTAGGAACGCCATGGGTGGAGTGGCAATTGAGGGTCATGTAAAACTTGTTAATCCAAAAAGACT
The DNA here is from genome assembly GCA_002313205.1 of Laupala kohalensis. Lineage (NCBI taxonomy): Eukaryota > Metazoa > Arthropoda > Insecta > Orthoptera > Trigonidiidae > Laupala > Laupala kohalensis. Next base: position 825,617 of record NNCF01128078.1, on the reverse strand, counting down.
GGGATTTCGGGACCTTTCAGATGAACAGTGACATAATATCGCATAAGGTTAGCATATTGAACCTTAAATCCTTTTCCCTAGTTTGCAGTGGTCGGAGAGATGGGGATGTTATGATACCTTCTACTTTGATGTGGCGGGGGAATGACCAGGGTGTCGGATGCCATGGTAATGAATGGCATGGGGGTGAATGATGATGAGTGAATGTTATGGTGGAATGGTAGCAAGGGGAAACGGGAGAATCCCGAGAAAACCTGCTGCGAACACCGCTTCGAATTCTACTTGGATGGGACCCGCGTAGGGGGCGAGTACGCTAGGCACTACGCCACAGGTCGCCTTTTAGGTCAGCATATATGAGGATTAAATATCCCTAACCAAGTTTGAGGTGGTGAGCTAGGTTAATTTGTGACGTTTTGGTTGATTTTCTCTCTCATGGCCGACTTAGTGATGCATGTTCAAAGGTAGTTTAATCTAAGAATTTATTTATTCTTGCTGCTGGAAGTGAAAGTCAAAATGGTGTATACAATGACGTTTTGTATTAAATTTGTTATTATGAATTTTAAATTATGGATGGTGTGAATTTTTTTTTTAAACAGTAAGTAAGTGTATTTTGATCTTACAATACAGGTATATTTATTTTACCTGAGTAAAAGAAGATTGGCGTAAGAAAAGTCCCACGCAACGCCGGATAATCAGTTAGTGCTAAATACGTGTGAAACTGTATGTTATTCAGGCTCGCAGGGACCAGAAACGATATAAGTGAGTACATTTAAATTTAAAAATGCATTGAAGAATAAATATGACTATCTTGCAAATTTCTTTAAACGTTTCGAAAACCAAATATACCTGTAACATTATGTAATTGGATAGAAATCGCTAGTCTATTTTATAAGGAATAGATTCTCCAAGGAAGGATATCGTGCATTACGAAGGTAAAATGCTGTGTCTGAAGTCTAAGTATATGAAATTTAATTTAGAAAGAAAATTGGAGATAACTTGAAGAAACTCTCTCGTACGAAACACATTTGAGGGTTTCGTGATACCGGAAAAGACGTATTGTATTTGTAAATCACCTTTGTTTGCCATCTTTGAAAAAACTGTTCGTTTTTTATTTTCGCTCTCGCAATTACTTTCTGCTTTTACACTTTAAAATATCATATATCCATTCTTAAAATTATTCAAATAACTTGAATAAGAAGTGTACTCCTCATGTTAAATTTGTTACATAGTGGGATAACTCATAAATTATCATAATTGTAAGTAAAATTTTATCTTGAAGTTTGAAATTTGAGTGGTAGAGCGCGGGTTACAACCCTGTTTGGCAGTACTAGACGAGGTTTTCAGCAGGAGTTTCCCTCACTTATTCCACTCAAACGTAGGTTCGTTACCACAAGTTCCCCTGTAATCCAACATCTCTCCCAAGTCACAGTTAGGTGGAAGAGCAGGTCTCGTGGTCAGTACCTCACCAAAGGCCACGTAATAAATAAATAATAAATTTAAAAAATGCACTAGTATTATTTACCAAATCATTTGCTCTTTTAATTAAAATTTATTTGTTCCTTAAATTGTTCTTTTTTCTGCCCTGTTTTCGAATAGTATTTTTCAGAGAATTATTATATGTTTAATTGATTGGTTTGATTGATGGTGGAATGGTTTACCAGTGTATTTCAACAGAGGAACGAAAAGTGTGAAAAGAATTGTAAATTTACATTTGTTCATCATATCGAATTAATAAAAATAACTATAAATATGAAAATAAAATTAAAAATATAATTGATTATGTAAATTTATTCGTACTTACTAGCAATCCTTTCATGATGGTTGACTTTCGGCGAACAACTGACCAGAAAAATGATTCAAGTTTGAAACCCTTAAAGAGTTGTGGATAAAATATTCATGTAAGCCATACTTAAAACAATTAAGATTTACATATCTGTGAAGTCACTCTAGGTGACACTGAAAAGATTATTCCAAGGTTAAGCTTTTTAACTGTGTTAAAATATTATCTAAATTTCGTTTTTTCTCGTCGAATTATTGCCACAACTATAAATTATCTTTTCTTATCTAAATCTGTATGCTGTTTGACTCAACTATAATAAAGTGAGTCATACTAGATATTCAATTTAATTCGATTGTGCGATATTTTAACTTCGAAATATCAGTCTTAAATTATAAATTAATTGTATGAATATAAATTGGAAATTCAAAGGTTACAAGGAAAACGATTAAGAGAGCAGTCATGTTATATTTTTTGTAAAAATATCTTTTTAATGTGTATTTCTTATTTTCATGAAGTTCTATTTGCAATACGAAATAATTCTCATTGGTAATTTATTTTAATGTACAAATACTTACGTAGCCATCTTGCAAAATAAAATTGTCACAATATATGGAATGTGTTTTCATTATCAAGTTAAGGAGTTCATTTGTTCAGTAACATTACTCTGGCTACCCCTGTAGCTCGATTTTACTTGGAGACTATTCTTTGAGATTCTTTTACTTCTTAGACAATTCTGTGTGCTTTTCGGGATTTTGTAGGTGTCTTTCGTGGAATCTTCATAAAAGTAGATACCAATTAATTTTATGGGAAAACTAGTAGTTGGTATATAAGTACTTGCTGAAGTGTGTATTTTCTTTGCAATTCGCGTGACAAGCTATTAAAAAATAAAACATTCTGCATGAAATGTTAAATCAGTCAGCGATAAAGATAGTTAGTACATTTATTTTTATTAGTATCTACTATTATGAAATACATATTGAGGTACTAGCATTTGATATTGCTTTATCTTAATAAATACCTAAACTTATTCTATTCGTTCTAGTGCATGTCTGAAATATGGAGGTTTTTAAAAAAGATTCTATATTTATTAATTTATGATTTTTAGTATTAGAGTTTTTAACTTATTTGTTGTTATAATTATTATTTCTAGTTCATGTGTATGTAATGATAAAAATATAATTTGATGACAAACTTTTATTAATATAAAAATGGCATAAACATCTTTTGAGAAACGATCTCAATGTAAAGTAGTTCCTTCGGCGTTTTGACAAAAAGGCGTAGGTTGTGCAATTAGACTTATTTGTATAAAGAAACGGATGCATTCCAGGGGACGCTTCCCGAAAATAATCCACCGCCAGTTATCTTGAAATGAATTGAAGGATTTTATTTGATTTAGGCATCATAATATTGTGTTGTCATAGGGTTTATGTATGTGAGCTAAATTTCAGATCAATCGGTTGGGGGAAATTGCAGAAACAAGATTTTGCCCAAACATACTAACTGGTGAAGTTAAATAAAAGTTTTGCTAGGTAGTGAGTCACTTGGTTAGATCCTGCCACTCTAGGAAAATATGAGCATTGAGCGAACATTGTTGACAAAGTATAATGAAAAGTGCGAAATATTAGGATGCAGAAAATTCATTCTTTGTACAATATATTTTTGTGTGATATTTCAGAATACCTGGATAACTGCATGGCTTAACTATCAAGACATTGTCTTGAATAGCCAAGTTCTGGTATAGTCAAATCGAAACTTCTCATTATGTCATATGCCTGGTTGCGTGTGCCTACCGTGCGGAATTAAACCGCATAGCAGTTACGTGAATTAATATTCAACTGAATATACTGAGGGATATCCCAGACATAAGCTTTGTGTGAGCTGTATGCGCCAAACTCATTTAGATTGGGCTCTGGGAGAGAAAGACTGAGAGGCAGCTCATGTAGCTCACTTTCAGGCTTTCAGACCTCTCTTATACAAGTCGAATAGATGGGGGTGTTGGTCTGACATGGTTTTTATACGTCGCTTTGACTGAATTTTCTACTGCACTTGCATGCTCCTTATATACCTAGAGATATATGCGTCTTGTGATAATGTATGAGTTTCCCAAAATATAGCTGCTCGTATTTATAAACAAAGAATAAAATGTAATCAACTGCAAAGTGCAGGTACTGTGCTCAGGCGGTTCATAAAAGATCTCATTTACGCGTGTATATGTGTGTATATATACATACATACATACATACATACATACTTACAAACGTGTTCATATTTCTCTCTCTAGTGCCGCTCTCGTGGTCCCTGCATTGCTGTTCGGTAATTCCAACCAAGAATGAATCCTTTTGATTGCACAAAGCANTAAGAGACAGTAATTGCACTAACCGATAATAATAATAATAATAATAATAATAAGTTTATTTTTTCCATTTCATATTTACAATGAATATATACATAAATTTATAGGTATAATTCTAGATCCTTCATCATGTAGTGGGAACTAGAACAAAATTAATAATGCCTTTAAACTTGCAAGTCAGTCATTAATTTTGCTGATAAGATAACGAGTACGGCGACCTGCAGTATGACGTCCTCAGGTGGTTAGTCAAACATTTACCATTATTGAAAGAAATAAACTTCAACAACAAATTTACTTCTTGTCCAACAAATTAAAATTTCCCTTCAAATTATTTGTTTAAAATTACACTTACATAAATATATGAACAAAATAAGACCATATTACATACATATGTCCTAATTATGTATATTGTATGCATATACAATAATTTTACTTTGTTTATAACATTAATCAAACTGACTTTATAATAATTATTAAATAATACCGAGATAAAAAGATAAAAAGATAAAAAGATTGGGAACGAATAAAATTACAGATAATTTTTCAAAAAAAAAAGAAAAAAAAAGAAAAAAGGATTCATTGTTTATAAACATGTACATACTTACAAGAACACCATTGTGGAAATATTAAACAAAATTATGACAAATTTTGAAACATTTTCTTAGTTACCAACTAACATACATAAATATAATTATATAGTTCACTCAAGAGGCTTCAGAAATGAGTACACAAGGTCTAAATAAGTACTTTAAGCAGATTCTCAATATTAGCTTGTTTTAATAACCACATATTTAGTTTTTTTTGCAAAAGTTACTATTTTTTTATATCAGATAATAAACAGTTGTGGGATTTTGTCCCTAAGAGTACAAAACTTGTTTGAAAATGGTTTTATATACCTTAGGTCGTACTATTTGCCCTTGAGTAGCTGCTTGGTTTCTGTTGTATTGTCGTTCCGTATGTCTATTTCCGCTCCTTAAATAAACAGTTTGAGGACGTTGTAAACAAACGAATGTTTCAATGGCAAAATGTTGAGCTCAGTGGAAAGTGGAAAGGTTGATTCTCTTTTCGGTTTTCTTGTTGTTAAACGTGTATAATGGTTTTGTGTGACGGAGAGTGGTATGAGTATGTTTTTAGTGGCAGATCCCCATAATTCAGTACCATAAGCTAATCTTGAGTTTATCATGGCAAAATAAAAAACTCTTAAGAAATCAGGATTAAAAAATTCTTAAAAAGTAAAATTTCCTTATGTTATTTCTTAATTCTGTATGCAAAGCGGTTACATGGTTTTTACAACTTATTTTGCCATCAATTTGGATTCCTAGATATTTGATCCTATTTACCTGGTCAATTTTCGGACCGCCGCATTTAAATCTCAGTTACAATGGAATATAGGAAATGTTAAAGGGTTTTCAAAACAATATCCTTTTAAGTCAAAATTAATGTACTTAGTCTTACATGCGTTTATAATCATACCATTTTTGCTGCACCAAATACGCAACGCCATATCAGATCGCTTAAAATTCCTAGCCAAATGGTATTCCAATCTTGGCTCGCGTAACGAATCGTGACATCTGCGAACGCGCTCGTAACTCCCCTTAGGGGTTGGTACAGAAGATCATTAATAAATATTAAAAACAAAGTCGTTGATAAGACGGACCCTTGAGGTACCCCCCTTTCTAATGTTTAATTGTTTGCTGAGACAGTTTTGAATTTTTACTTGCTGAGTGTGTTCTTTGAAATAGCTTCTGAACCAGTTCAGAGATACTCCTTTAAAATCTATAGCTTCCATTTTCATAATTAAAATATCATGATCTGCTAAGACAAAAGCTTTGCTAAATTCTATAAAATACCAGATGTTTTTCATTATTATAAATGCTGTTGTAGATTTTTTCCATAAACAAGGATATTGCTAGTTCAGTATTTTTACCTTTTGTGAAACCAAATTGACTTTCCTTGTTAATTTTATTGACTGTTTAAAAAACTTAAAAGTCTGATTTTCATTGCTTTCTCAATCACTTTAGAATGCACAGAAAAAAAGCAATCTGTCTGTGATTCTCCAACAGCTGCCCGTTCCCCCGTTTGAAAACTGGTACAATTATACTGTTTTTAAACTTAGTGGGAAAGACACCAGTTTCAAAACTTAGGTTAATAATTCGTGAGAGTACAGAAGAAATAGCTTCACTAATATTCTTAATAATGACAACAGACAGTTGGTCTACACCTGTTGATTTTTTGTTTTTTAAGTTCCGTATTATACTGTCAATTTCATGGCTTGTAACAGGAAAAATAAAAAATGTTTTTGTACACTGTAACAGGAGAGGTCAGGGTTAGCGTCAAAAGCAGTATTAGATAGCAGTTTCATAGGTTTATCAGTAAAATATTCGTTAAATATTTCAGCTATAGAAGTAGGGTCATCTGTAAGTTGTCCATTGAATTTTATTCTAGTCACTTGTTTCTTATCTACGTTATCAGTAACTTATTTATAATTTTCCATTCAGTGAAATTCCCTTGATGGCTATCAATAAGGTTACGCCCCCCAGGGGACTTACATCTAGTAAGTACGTGTATGGCAAACACGGGGCCCCGAGCTGAGTCTGGCATTACTTCCACTTACTTGTGCCATGCTCCTTCCTTTCTCTTTTCTGACCTTCCTTGGTCACCTCTTGTTCTTTTCGATCCCGACGC
>NNCF01128078.1:772572-818332 GCA_002313205.1 Laupala kohalensis | reverse complement strand
TTTTTTTTTTTTTTTGCTTTAAGGACTCGTCAACACCATGGTCATTAGAGCCCAAGTGCGGTGCTCTAGTTTCTTAAGTATGTACTCGTAATTGTCTATCCATTGAGAACGTGTTTTAGGTTTTTACGTTTTGTGTCATGGTAGAGTGAATAGTATTTTTGTTAATACTTTTCTGCAGGATATTGTAAAACTCCTCTATATCTTCATTTACATTCGTACATATATCAATCGTCGACCAGTCAGTATTAAGCAAGTCATGTTGTAAAGTCACAAATTCAATGTATTTTCTGTCATAAGTAATGTTTACATGTGATGTTGTTTTTTACAATCAAATACAAATGCAGTTAGACTATGATCAGTTATGTCCAAGTGGTAAACAGCTGTTCTAAAAAGTTGGATGTTTCTGTGCCTAACAAATATGTGGTCTATGGAAGTGCGAGTGTTCTCAGAAATTCGTGTGTGTTTATCGATAAGAGAGATTAAACCATTGTTGTACAACAGATATAATTATTCATATATGGATTAGGCTTTAATAACATACATTTTTATCCCCACCTCTATAGGAATATTGAACTTTGTCCTTCATCTTGTTGTTGACCTAGGGATTCATATTGAGATAAGTTTGTTTTTGTTTTGTTTTTTTGAGTTTAGGTCAAATATAAACGAAAATTAGTTTTTACATGCGAACGTTTTGATACCATGTTGTATCTTCATCCGGGCTTGTAAGACTTGTTATTTTCATACATTACTACACGAATTCTCCAAACACTCACATACTAACATCATATCATTTTATTTTCCCCCATCTTACCACCACTTATGCTCATATAACGCTAGTCCTAAAAACCCAAACCTAGTAACCCCTGTGACTCATATGATACCAGTAATAGGTGACACAATAATAAGTGCTTACACATGTCTGCCAAAGCTATGTGTAATGTACCAAATACAGGAGCGTATGCTTTGCCAACTCATGTACCACTTCTTTTTTGTGAGCGGGGTCCATTAGTAAGCTTGACCGTCTGAATGTTTTATTATCTTCTGCACTTCAGTTCTGTTTTTGTTATGACTCAATAAATAATGCAGATTTTCCGCGCAGAGATAAAATTTTGTATTTTTCTCTCATATGTATGGTGTTAGAGTAGGTAAGTTAATTTTTGCATTTTAAGCGATACTATTTAGTTTTGCTTAGAAATACAACAAAACATTGTAATTAATATAAGATAATGAGGATTTTTTTAGCTTTTCTTATTTGTATAATGTGTCTTGTATGTAGTGAGTAAATCTTTTTTTAGTTGAAAGAAATCCATAATACGATTCAGAAGTTCTTAACTTATGCTTGAGAGTAACAAGAAATTTGCTGAATGTAAAATTTGAAGGAAATCTGTATTAAGTAAAGTAGCTTCTAATGAATCAACTGTCTCAACATCTGTCTAGGGAATTTTAATTAAGAGTGCGGAGCCAACTGGTCATGAGGTCTCTTCATCGCAGCTTGTAGCCTAATTCCCGGCGACGCGCGCACATTCATTAATTTGTGAGTGCTTACGGATAAAGCCGACATCCTTTAGTGACTGCTAATGATGCCTTTAATGTTCCTAGGTCAGTGAAGTTAATTCATGGAAGGCACTATGCATTCTGTAATATTTGAAGAAAAATGTATTAAAATTTTTTGAGTTATTATTGTGAAAAAAATGAACACTTTTCTGCCGATTGTTTTTGTTGTTTAATTGACCTCACAAACTTTTCTTCTTATCGAGGATTAATTATGTGTCTCCTTAAACAAGTTTTAATTAATTTTATAGTTAATGTCATGATGTCTATGCGCTATTTGCAGTCATTTTATTGGAGTTATGTGTACCTAGCATGTTAAATAATGAGAAACAATATTATAACTATTTTTCATTTGTAGTAAACCAAAAAAATTATGAAAATGAATTATGCGTATAAAGAGTTAAATAAATATAACAGATGAATGGTAATTCGATTTCAGAAACTGCGTTTACGGAGCCGTTGCGTAGAAAGCGGCAAATGTAAAGATAATATTTGAAAACAGTCTTAACGAACCGTATGGTAAATTATGCCATATTTCCCTGTAGACAATTTGTGTTGAGCCGAAGGAAAAGGGAATGCAGATCTGTGTATCCTCCAAAAGCGAAGAGACAGGGTGCTCGCTCTGTCAGCTTTTGTCGCCGGTGGGCCGTTTGTGCATTTTTAATAGAGCGCTGAGGAGATACGCTACGAGTGTGTGGTTTGCTCCTTTATTCGCTTTACTACCGCCTCCAACTGACGAGTCTTTTCCTACATACATTCACTTCCTCGTTCCCTCCTCTACATCTCTTTGTTGATGGTTTTCTCTTCATCTTCTTCACCAAATCTGAAAGCGAACTACACACATTCTCGTGTTAAATGTTACCTTCCCTAGCATCTTTTGAAAAACCTTTGAATTCGTGCCATTCTTCCGTTAAAACAAATTTCTTCATTTTAGCATCCTATTTTTCGTGAACGCTTCCGACGATGTCTTTCACTCGTCATCACAGCTTGGCTGTTCTCTTGTCACATCTTTCACAGCCAGGGAATGCCACATAGACGGACTTGCAGTGATTTGGGTTGAATATATGCATGGTGTTTCGGGACGCAGCGGAGTGTTTGTTCTTTCGTGTGAGATCGATGTGGTTTGCGTGATGTCGTGCTATCGTCCGTGATTCATTTAATAATGCAGAGGAAGTTGTGAGAGTAGGTAACACTTGCATGAATTGCTCTTAGGAACTTGTTTTTGATGTGATTGTTGGAAATGAGAACATTTCTTTAAAAAAATAAAGAAATTGTGATAAACGATACGTGAAAAAACTAGGATCCAAAATACCAGCATTATAATTAGCATTTCTTATTTTCATGTGTTAAAAAATAGAGAATCACTGGATACATAGTTGATATGTATTAACTCCCGCTTGTTATGTTCAAATACGTAAAGACGATGTTAATAGATTATGTGCCTTAAAAACGAAATACTGGATTACTTACCGTAGTACTCATAAATGACACTTACTGCTTTCACGCTACAGTAGTGGCTCAGTGGATAGAGCGCTGTGTTACTGGCGGGATAGACGGGGATGCGAATTTTTCGTCACAGTTCAACATCCTGACTGATTCCCAGGCCTACTCAGGCTGCGTAGAACGAGTACCGGGTACATCCTGGGGTGAAACCAGCTGGAGTGAGAAGATGGCTGAGGTCTAGCAAATGCGGAGCTCTAAGCTCCGTGAACCCCTTGGGCACATTTGGGGCCTGTTGTGGGACCGTTAGTGTACTTAAACTTAGAAAAAATATAATTAGTGAAAAAATGCGCGACCACATTGTTTTCTTATTGCTTAATTCACTCTTACATTGAAAAACAGGAGCTTTCATGTGAATATGTATATGGGTCAGAAACATTCTATCATAAGTAAAGTTCACATTTATGTACAGAATTCAGAAGTGTTAGTAGTATAATTTTATTGGTAAAGGGTAGTTTTTTTAGTCTTTTGGCGGTGAAGTTTTTTAGTCATCATGGAGTCATTTTGGCGGTGAAGCAATGGAATATAATTATATGTAATATTTTACTCATTGATTCATAGCTGTTTAAAAAATTCGTATGAGAAATCCACTAACATATTGCCGTTTAGTAGTTCACACTTGCTGTATAAAAATTAAACATTTTTTAATTAGAAAGTCTTGCTTTCTGGAATGTTTCATGTTTCTTATCAAAACTCGGGTCGTGAATATCACGGTTATGTATAAAAGGTTAGTCGCTGATCCCAGTTTTTCTCTACTTTGGACCTTATAGAGGGAATTTTTTATTTCCTCAATCCTAAGAAACACTGATTTATTGAACCAGGATAAAAGTGTTTTAGCGTGCGCACAACTTGGCATGTTACCAACTTTCGTCGTATATTTTATTTCAGTACGAATAGGGATGTGTAATTTGTATCATTCTGTGTTCATACAATATTCACTAGGGTCATAAATTTTCAAGACTATCTTTCTTTAAAAAATTATTGAATTACAGATTGATAATAACGGGTCAGAAAACTATTATGATTTCTTGTATTGAATGAAATGTCGTTTAGCGAAATTCACTTTGTGTCGAGATATTGGATACGGGAGCCACTTGCTCTATCATAGAAAACTATTTATTAATCTCGCTCAGACCGGTCACGCATGAAAATAAAATTCCTTCGATAGATGAATTATAAAAGCACATCAGATTTAAAGAGAATGGTATGAATCAACCACATTTTTACTCTTTATATATTAGGAATCTATATTGAAGCCATGAATCCTGCTCTACATCTAACCGCAGTTGGAGGGGCGTATTGGAGGAGTGAAAGAGTGTTGGTTGGAATTATGTAACATAAATTAGTCGTAAATTGGCGAAACCCTAGATTTTCATTGAAATTCACTCTGTTCGATTGAACGAGAAACGGAACCCGTGCCTTACAACTCAGCCGCATGGTGAGGGAGAAGGCTATACATCTACAGCTGTCTGATAACAACAATATCCAACTGTTAATACCTGAAATGTGTTTTACTCTTATGATATTACGTCGGTTTTATTAATATGTAACCAGTGCGAATTCACCTTCTTAGCTATTGGTTCAGTCAAATTTTATATAACACCGGCGATTAGCGATTTTTGCAGTATAATATCAGTCTGTAGATATTTGTAGCGTTGTCACGCAATAAATGTACGATTTATTGCCTAGTTATTTCGAGTGACATGAATTGATTTAATATCTAAGAATAAAAATCTACTACTAAGACGGTAGTGAGTGAAGCTTAATTTTATCGTGACATTGATTAACGGTAACGAATTGGGAATAAATTCATTTTAACGTGTGCCGTTTCCTTGGAAGTTGCCGGCACTAATTTCTCATTGCCTTCTACGCGCGCGTCCACTCCGCTGCAAGCCAACGCCATCACAGAGGACAGGTGGCGCGGCGGCGTGGCGCGGCGGGCATTGCGAGAGAGCGAGTAGTATCAGACTGCTCTTCTCGCGGAGAACAACCGCACTACAAATCATGGGACGGGAATTTGTGTCTGAGATAAGTCGACGTGGGTGACGTGTAATGGATATGGGGGACAGAAGTAATCCGATTACGGATATTAATGGTGATTTGGTGAGGTGGTGGACGGGTGTTATCCCGCGGTAGCAAGCGGTTAATTCCGATAAAGGAACGCGTTGGCCCTTCACTTCGTCGCCCTTCGTGCCGACAGAGCGTCGTTTGGTGTGATGGACTCTGAACCGGAAACTGCGAATTAGGCAACGATTGTAGCAGTGATTTATTTGGGAGAAGGGGGGTCCACAACCCTCGTAATGACCACTGTTTTATCAAGAAGTCTTCTCGGCGGATGACTCAATTCTGAGTGGTCGTGATGATGAATTTGTTTTTACAGTGAGCTCCATTCGTCATTCACAATAGCAGCCTTATGCTTTGGTCATTATGTGACATCTTCTATAATCTGTTTCTCGTATTGCTATTGTATCATCTACATGTGTGGACTTCTAAAAAGACGAATTACTTGGAATAATTAGAATATTTATCAGCTTTTCTTAATCTCACTTAACCTACTTATTTTCTCTACGTGATCTTACACAATCTTGATTAATGTTAAAATGGTTGTAGCATATGCTATTTGATACATGTAATCTTACTGTAGTTGATAAAAATTTAGTAGTACAATTCACATTTCATTGTGTAATCTGAATTACTTTTTATTTCTAATAGAAGAATAATTTCAATGTTAGCATGTTAAGTCCTCACAATCTCTTATGTTTACATAGATTACTATATACCCTCTTGTCTTCCTGAAACGAAATATTCTCTGAATGTGTTTTATGAAGTATTCTTTTGATGACTTCGTTTATTTACCTTAAATGCCGAGAGGAGTAAGTACTGGTCTGAATTATCATTTATCCCGATAATTCTTCCGGTGATCCAAATCTTGGATAGTTTACATTTTTGTCAACCGTCATAACATTCGTTTATTCAGTTATAATAAACGTGAAGAATTTGATCGTTTCATTTCTACCTTCATGAATTATTAACAAAATTTGTGGAAGAGAATAAGATATAAATGTAACCTCGAAGGGAAGATATAAATATAACCTGGAATCAGTTTCAAGAAGCAAACCACTTATCTCATCTATTTTCTTGTTTAAGTGTATCTCAATAAATTCATCTGTCAATGGTGCACTTCCCTTGGATCAGATCGCTTGATTAATTCGTATAAACAAATTATATTACACGTTTCAGATTCAACGGTTGTCTTTGCTGATTTTGAGTTTGTTTGCTCCAGCTCCTCAAACATCGGTTTCATATTTCTAATGCAACTGTGAATTAGTGATGTAGTGCATCAATTTGGACGATACCACCACTTGCTGGCTGCAACCTGATTGTGGTGGCAATTGAGCGAAACGTCATTAGCAGTATCTGTTTAGCCAGCGTGCAAGTTGTTGTGCATCCAGGATTTAATTTACTGTGGTGGAAGTGGGGGGGAACGAGCTACGGACAGCGCTCTACAATTGTGCGTGCAGAAATGGCCTTTTCGCTTTCGAATGAACGGATCCGATTGTTTGTTTTCATTCGTTCCCACACACGTATTTATCTTCGCTTCCGGCTTTTTGGTCAGCCTTTGTGCTTATTGTCCAAGATATTCAATTGTTTTGTGTTCCAACTCACATCCTCGCTGTTAGCAAAATGTATATTACAAAATTTGAAGGAAGAAACCTATTTTTAATTTGGTATTCTACAATACCGCTGGAGTTCTGTTGAATGTTTATTTGGATCATGCTTGAATCAAGTTTGAATTACAACGTGCTCCTTGGTTAACAGCAGCTGGCTACCTTATATTATTAGGAAGTTTTTATGGGTAATTTGTAGATAATTACACTGAGATAGATAATGGGAGAATCTTGACTAAGAAATCTGAACCAAGTTTAAATAAAACGATATCTTGGTAAAAATACTGAGATTCCATAGATGAACGGTAAAATCGTCAGCCGAATTGACGAAGCATTATCATTAAAGAATTCCTACAACGTGACTATGTCCATAGACGTTTTGGTCAATGCTCAAGTCCCTAAACCACTCTGTCAATCACAAATTATTTCGTATTGCGATGAACTTTAGCTAGGAAAGTGATCTATTATAGCCTAGCGTAATAATTTAATTTTGTATAAGTAGAAGTTAGATTATTAGCTAATCGGGGGGCATCTTACTCGGTTCTTCTCGGTACTAATCTAAATCATCCCTCTCGAAAATGAGATAATAAGCTTCTTCGTCCCAAAATATGTCAGTTCGCTCAGTCGGGACCAGATCTGTTTTTTGGTTCAGTTCATTTTATGCAGCCTGTCCGGTCGATTCCGTGCATCTGGTTCAACATGTAAGTACCATTTCATCACTGGTTCCACGAGCCCCGGGTTGGACCCAGCTGTTTTATGAGAACATCTTGCATATCTGGATAAATCTTGCTTAACACACCAATAACTTATCTCCTCTTTCCCTGGATATGTATGTCCCAGAATTTGTCATCAAAATTCGTGTGAAATAGTCCCATATTGTTCTGCTAAAATAAATCTACAAATAATCATATATATTTATCGAAGTCTACTAAATTAGCCTCAATCTTGGGAGGGTTTACCGATAAATTTCTCTCAGTACAGAGTTGGCATAGAAATTCATTAGCCGATTTCAGACCTCTCATAAGTCAAAAACGCTTTGAAATTTGTTTGCGTTGTTAACAAAATTATATAATGAAGTCATTTAACGTTTTTTATCGTTTCGAAAAAAGTATGAAGTCAAACCTTAAGAGATGATGAACTGTCTCTGTGCTTTCCAATACGTATAGCAACTAAAAATGGCAGATTAGAAGTATAATATCTTTTATGTTTTTTACTTTCCAATTACACAGTGTGTGTAAGGAAAGTATTGTAATCGGTCGAAAAAGAATTGAGATCTTTGCGAATTAACTCCAGGAGTGTCTAGTTTCAAATTTTGGCTATGATATCCAATGTCGTATTTATTTATGTATGTGTGTGTATGTTAAGAATTTTGTTCCCCGATAACTCATGAACAGATTGATGTATCGAAACCAAACTTGGGATGTGGCTTTGAATACGTTGGTAATATAAGCCTGTTTCTGGACAGCTCATTCCGACTTCATTTACACACCGCGCTCCACTCCCAGTTTCTTCATGTTGAAAATTTTGAAAATATACATTGAAGCATTTTGATTGGCCTGTGAATTCTGCGTACAGATGGCTAAGCCGCATTCCTATACGTCGCACAGTTTTTGAGATACAACGAAAATATATGACGCACAAAAGAAGTTATCTTGGAAAAGCTTTCTACCCAATAAGTCTCTTCCATAGTGTAGTGTTGAAGATAATTCTTGCAATCTATACTTGAATATGTTTTTAGGATACCATGTACTGTGATGATAAATATTTTGCAATTGTTTGATCCTAGAAATATGTCATTTTGTTTAATGATTATAATATATTATTTATTTCTTTATTGAAGTAATTTTTCATTTTTCTTAATTTGTTAGTGATGTAGTGTGTTTAGTGCGATACGTTTTCGTTATGAATTGTAATTGGAAAGTTGATTGGGGCACACTCCTGATTTTTGTGTCTGAGTGAGGGTTTTTGAGAAAGGGATAATTTCGAGAAGGTGGTTCGAATAAGCTGCTTTTAAATCAGAAAGTGAAAACTATTCAAATTAAATTGCGCAGGAGAATGTTTATTGTTTTGTGTTTTTTAAGTGTCGGTTGCATGCATTTTTACAAAAGCTGATCATGAAACAATGTTGTATTGTTACAGACATACTTGGGTTATCTGCCTATGGATGCATGATTTATTTTATAATTAACGTTTTGATTTTATTACTTATCCTCTATTTTTGTGTATAATCATTTTGTATGTACATATTTCTTCCGTATACCCTACACGTGGAGAAGATACGTTATAGCTTTCGGTCAAGTGAAAATGGCGACGAGCCGGGAATCGAACCCGGGACTACACCACCCACTACACCACCCGTTCGACTTTCACTACTGTACACCATTCTGTAGTACACCTGGTTCACTTATGGTATGGGGATGTGTCTCATGTCTTCCGGGGTTTAGATCTGGGTGGAAATGGTGTACTGTTGTGGAAGGCGAACGGGTGTTGTAGTGGTTTACACCCCTGCGGTCAATGCAGAGTCCACGGTTCGATTCCCGGCTCGTCGCCATTTTCACTTGACCGAAAGCTATCACATTCATTTTGTATCATTGGTGAATCAATTTTTGATTCAACACGAATTCTAAAGTTGTATAATCTACTTAGGTCGTAATTTTTTGATTATTTATTTTTTATGGGCTAATAAGAGGTTTTAAGTTTTTAATTATGTATTTAATTAGATTATATAATGGACGTTAATTGTAGAAGTTGTTTGTTTTTTGAATGTATATTTCTCTCCTGTTCATTTGTTAAGTGCTTATGCAAATGGAATCTGTACAACCACGTTCTCTAGGTTGAATATTCTGAGGTAAGTTATCAGTAATATGATGACTTTGGAACTACAGTTCACTTCATTCTCTGGTTATTTTTCCGAGTTCGAAAAGATCATTCAAGCTCTTATTGGTTTGTCTCCTTGTATTGAAGAAACCGTAGTAGATATGGATAGTTAACAAATATATTTCATTTTTCTTAAGGAGTTCTTGACTTTTTCCTTTGTCCATTGGTAATGCAAACAATAAAATTATCTTTGTTTTAGAATCATAAATACGAAATGTCTACCATTAAAAAAGTACTTAAACGATCGTAACGGAAATGAGACTACGTTAGATCGTTTTTTTCTCCTGAGATGTGATTTGTTAATTTCAAAAAAAAAAGTTTAAAGAGTTTAAATGTATCCAATTTCTTGCAAAGTTTTTGTTACACTTTATTTCAGACTTCCGGTTCAGTGCTTGACAAATTCCTTCTATCTCGGATAAGTATCCACAGCATTGGTCTTGAACATTCCCATGCTGTATTTCAGAAGGCTTGACTTCGATTATCATTAAAAATGTAAGTTAATGATACTTCCTCTCCAGAAAAGAGTCCTTGTACTGAACAATTTGTTAATGGTATGATGGAAGAAAGAAAGATAATGACAAAAAATTACCTTTTAGAAATGAGATACAGTGATATAAAGAAAGCAAATGCACACTTATATTCATATTTAAGTAGCTTGCGTTCAGTTACATAGTTTTCGTTTGAGTGTTCTATATTTAGTGATCCCAAAAGGAATGTATCACTTTACACAGCATCGACTCTGATGCCTCGTAGATGGAGTACTGCTCACTGTTCTCTGAAGAACGTTCGTAAGAATTTAAACGACTTATCATACTAAATATCACTAATCGATAGAGCTGTGTCACGAACGTATGACATTTAAGAATGAGGAAGATCTTGAAAAGAATTTATTTTCTTTCCTAATGGGTTTTCTGGCGCTTCCGCAAATACTCCGAAATACGAGAAGCAGCGATTTTATTTTCCGACGAATGACATTCGAGTCTAATACTATATTTATGTTTTTAATGGGTTAGAGGTTTTTCAAATCTATGCACTGACACATACATATGAAAACAGAAATAGTTTTTATCAATCTGTGAGAAATACGTGAATTTTTTTTTCTTCAGGCGAAATACAAACATTATAAGGCATTGTCAGCGTTTAATCTCTGTTGCATCCTGTCTTTTAGTTCTGTGAAACAGGAGTCAGTGTCAGTTTCTGGGTCATCGCTTTCCAACGATCGTTTTTCGTTTCACTGGACTCGATTTCTTGTTTTCAGATCTTCTGGTAACTAGTTGGTCTCGGAATTAAATGAAATGGAGGTGGGTGTAATTTTCGTTTGATATTTACTCGTGCGGACCAATAATACACGCCTAATAATTTTATAAACAAAGAATATCTTCGATTAGTGATTGTTAAGTATCTTGATCGTTACAAAATTCCTGTTTTCATTTTTAATGTTATTAGATAATTTTTATTACTTGAAGTGAATTCAATTGTGTGTTTTATAGTGGCAAATTGCGGTGATTTTTACTAACCCATTGTTATTGTAAGCATGATTTTCTTATTGTCAGATTAAATGAGCACACACCTAGATTTGTTAGACACGAACTAGATGGTCAAGATCCTTCTCCTCTGTAAACGTAGCGCAACACTTGAGGTGATTGATGTGGCGCCATGCATTATATTATGAAAGATGTATTGCGCCTTGGGACGCAGTTCAGAGAAGTGCAATTAAGGGACGAATTAATGGCGCCTTTGCTGTCCAGGTCGTGTGCTGCAGGTAATAGTGTTGCCTTAGGACTTTGCACTGTTCTACAGAGCATCTTCATTGCACGACAATCTCTCTAACTTTGTACTGTATGTGTATCGGAAAATTAATTGCCGCTTTCAACCGTTCATCGGTATTTTTTCGGAATTATATCTAATACAAACTGATTTTTTTTTCAATATTATATTAACTCCACACGATGTGAAGAGAATATCTGAAATGAGCCTCTTCAATTAAGATTGCTCATATTTCTTGGAGAATTGGTCACATTTTAGAATTGCGAGATGCCTTACGCGTTTAAATTGCTAAAGAACACTCTTTACTCTCATCAGTTATTGGGTAAGTTTTCACTTTTAGTTTGTTCGTAGTTGGAAGAGAACCGTGTTTCTGTTTTCTGAGAATGTATTTAATAACTGGAGTGGTGTTTCACCGATCACTAGCGTCAATGTAACGTAAAATACAGTAGGTTTTTTTAAGAATGACAATAAATGCGTGAAATAAAAGGAACGACACATTTAAAAACAATTTACCGTACTAAAAAAGTATTCACGAAACACTATTAAGTGCACATCTTGACCTACCGTACGTACAAAAGTATTGAAGGAAGTCAAAATACAAAAAGAGAAATCTGTTTCAAACACCTTTATGAAGTTTTTCCTTTTTGTGTTGTTTATTGATAACATTTCTACAAGGCTAACCAAACATTGAACATGGGTATTATCATAGCCAGCACTAGTAGAGAGAGATGGCCATGGTACTATTCATGGGAACCATTTTGTATTACAACTGTAAATGAAGCTGGGTATAAAATTGATGTATTAACTACAGTCCCATAAATTGATGCTGTAAAGGCTATTTGCAAAATATTCGATAAGTTAATAATAAACCATACTCGTTTTTGTGCTAATTCTTTTTTACTTATGGTTTTCGAAGATACGAATTTGAGGTTTTCCGAAATCAGTGCTGTGCAACTTCTCCTTGCCCGCGGGTCATTTTCTATACACTTTTGATCATCGGGCGTCACAGTGAGGTTTAGGAAAAGCCGAATTAATGTAATATAACTACACGACAAATAAAACTAATGAATCATATTTATTTATTTGTAACGCGATATTTTGATTCTCATCGCATGTACATTATTTCAAACTGGGAAAATTAAATAATATATTTCTTTATTTTAAAGAAGTATTTTTAATATTTGGTATTATAATAAAATGTTTTCATACTCTAATATACAGCGAGGTAATTTCTAACACAATTTGTTTTTCTCCCCCGCCAGACATGCCACGTCAAATATTAATTCCGACAGTATAGATTTAAAACACAAAGTTGTGTCTTCCCTCAACGTTTGATGAAATATTTGATGTAAAGTATTCTATTACTCGCGGACTGTTAAAGCAGTTTCGTAGGTCGCATGCGGCCCGCGAGCCACCAGTTGGACAGCACTGTTCTAAATCTGTTTTGAAAGCTAGCTAAGTTACTAAAGAGCACATGTTTTAGTTACATCTGACCCTCTGTTGAAGAAATTAGTTTTGTATAATTATTAAATTGTTAAATTTGTTCAAATTATTATAATAAAACAATAAAAGATAGTAGTAAACTTTCTTGCAATTTTGATGTACACACAACAATCCTTCAATTTTTTTGTGTTTTATAAATGATTAAAAACTTTCTGCCTGAATAATTATCATTGGAATCAATAACGTTCTTGGTTTTGATATGCGACGAATTATGCAAGTTGTTCACAAATAACACACAGAAAAGAACTTGAATATTCAGCTCTGGATACCGCGTGTCGCCTGGTGGAGTCTGAAGCTGGTCTGAAACGATGTTTTTTACAAGAATGAGTAGAAGAATATCACTCCAAAAAAGGATATACACCTATTGTTGAAAAAAGAGAATTAATATCATTGGCGCTTATAAAAAGCAGGCTTGTATTGTCGAAAAGAATTACATGGCCTTGCCAATTGTTTAAGTAACAAATGCTTCACAGTTTAAAGAATGAAAATGAAACAAATAGATGATTCAATATGAAATTAAAAGCATAAAACAATGATATTTTATACAATACTTATTTCCTTCTTAAAAGGTCGGCTTCTCATACGACAGCAGACTAAAATGTAAAATCAGACAGTTGAAACAGAAATGTTTCGAGAAATTACAGCGGCCATAACCAAGACAATTGAACCGTGGTTCCTGCGTGGTTCTTTTTAGAACGAGCGACCGCCACGCGTTCATGCGTAGGATTGCAGTACTACGGCCGTGCACGAAATTCACGTAGCTTGATTAATGCTGCCATCTGGCTGCGTAAGTTTGAATCACCTTTCAGGAGAGAGGAGTAAGCGTCTACGTCTGACAGTCTCCGGGGCCGGGAGACAACTATTTATTAATATATCTTCAAGGCGGGAGAGTTATATCGAACGAACTGCGCAGACGTGTAGCTCACCTGTTCGCAAAAGGTGCCCGTACGGTTCAGGTGTACGTTTATCCGTTATCTGCAAGATCATTTTCGAAACACAAGTTATTATCATAAGGGCTACTTCCGTTCTTCGCCGAACATCAGTAGATTTTAACTCCTTCATTGTAATTATTTTCGGCCTTGTTATACTTTAATTTTGTGGAGTTTTTGTGGAGTTTATGTGTTATTATGTGGAGTTTTTGTGTTGTCCTGTTATACTTGGAACAGTAAAAAATAGTAACCGGCATGTATTATTTATATAAATTCTATTACTATCGTTTTTCCTTTCGTAAGTAATTTCTGAGTTGTCCGTTTATTTTACTTTTTATAAATAGCGTACAAGGTGTATATTTGTGACCAAACTACCGTGATTCCATTTGGAATCGACAGTAGTGTTTATGTTTCGTTCGACAAGGATATTTTTACTAACGATACAACAAATTTTATCATATTTAGTTGCTTCTGGTTATGTTTATCTCTGGAAGTGTCCTCAATGAAAATATATTGTAACTCATAATACAGTTATTTGTTTATTAAATTTTAAGTGGACTTTGTTCATTTACAAATATTCAATATTAAGTTATATTTTATTATATATTGTTAGATGATTGTATGTTATGTGTAAAGAAATTTTTATTTTATTATTTTTTCTATTATTTAGGTATTTGTTTTGTTTTGATTTTTGTAATGTATTAATTTTTCTATTGTAATGTACATTTTAAGTTGTTGGGAATTTTTCTTAAGGTACTTTTTTTTAAACAATTGTTGTTTTTTCTGATAATATATCATTGGAAATGTCCTTAGGTAGTACAATTTTAACCACCGGCTTATAAAAGTCAGTGAAAGAATATAATTATTCTTAGAAATGTAAAAAAAATAAATTATATTTTCCCCCACACGCATCATTACGTCCCAATAATGCCAATTGGAATAATATCAAAATTTATACTCAGAAATTAATTTTTTAAGAAAAAGTTTCATATACAAGTTTATTAAGACTTACGAGACATAATAATCGAAGAAAATTATGTGCACTAATAAATTCATCTCAGAAGGGGTTAAAAATAGTCACTATTTTGGTATTATTAAATTTTGTTGTTCGGAACCGGTTAAATTACAATTTACCTATATAATTTGTTATATTAAAGAAGTGTTTCTTTTTGTTGTTTTTTTTTTTTTTTTTGCTTCAGGGTTCGTCAACGTCAAGGTTATTAAAGCCCTGTGGTGGTGGTGGGGGGGGGAGTGTTGATGAAGAATTTCAGAACATTCAAAGGTGGGAATATACAGGACCCTGTTCCTAATGTGCGTGACGATTCTTCAGTGTTCCTCTGCGCCGACTGAAGGACACACATTCATTGTTGAAAGAATTTGGTGCGTTTTTGTTGTTGTTGTTGGTTATCCGGGAGTCTCTCCTGGGTGAATAACAATTACAGAACTATTGTAGAGCGTAGCTGTCAGATAGAATCAGTGCCGTCATCGAGTGACGAATCCTAGAATTAGACTTCTGTTCCTTCCCAAACCGCCAGGAGGAATTTTTTCCTATAGTTTTAATGCTCACATTTTTCCCTGCGATGTGCTCGAATATTTTAACCTCGTCTCGTACAATATAGTGATCTTACCGTAAAAGAAGGACTTCTCTCGCATTTAGCATCAATGCCGCTCAGGGCATAAATCAATATTTATGTAATAGTCTTCTACAAGTGTTTCAGTCATCGTCAACTTCTATCCAATAACGTTTCCACAATTGAAATGTATTTCTAGTGAGTTATGGAAGAAATTCTTTAACAAAAGGCGATTTTCATGCCAAGGAAATGAAATTTCTCTGGTAATTATTTAATGAACAATGAAATATCTTTGGAAAAAAACCTTTTGCGTTCCACGAATTTTGAAATTGGTTGAAGTCATTGGGTCGTGAGATCCAAAAGGTCAGTGACAGCCGGTTTAGTGTTTGAGATGTAATTTATTTTACATTTACTCAATTTCTTCGATATCGGACTTAACACACGCCCAGAATTCAAATTTTTCATAAGAGTTCACAGTATATAAATTTCTAAGAATGTGCTGTATCAGTGATTACTCATATTTTGTAATTTGTGTAATGTTTCTTACATATATCAAGATCACTTCCTAAAATTAAATTTAAGAGCTTATTCATTTTCGTTGAATGTATAAAACGTATGGGGTCTTCTTGTTAGAGATAATCACAGTTTTTATAAGCGAGAATTTTTTTCTGTCTGATGTTGAAGTGAAAGCGCTGACTCGGATCTAATTTTGATATATATTTCATTCAGAGTGCTAAAGGGGAGAAGTTTGCATCCGACCACATGTGCATATGCTTCGTTCTTTTCTGTTACCTTCCAGTTCCCTTTGCCAACCTCGACCTCATCTACTTCTTCATTTAAATTTATTCTTTTGCTCGTTTTGAGAGCACGGACATCAAGAGCCCTACACACCGAAAGAAAAATGCCACTTTTTAGGCGTGTGGATTATTAAACAGTGCATCGTCTTTAAGATAAAAGGAATGTCTCTCTTATGAAAATTGAACCGCTGTTCTGAATATGCAAGAACTGTTCTTGGTTTATGCTTTTGGGTATTCTCTGCCGCCAACCAGGTTACCGACAACGTGCAAATGGAACTCTGTCCCTTCCGCAACTTGGAACTAAGTAACTTCACGAGGGACATATTACGTGCCAACTAAGTTCCGCCAGTGAAGAGTGTCACTGCAAGTTCCTTATTACGCAGTATCCTGCCAAACCGGAATATATGATCGAAGTGGGAAAATGACTTCAAAACATTCCGTGGTTTGTTAAAACATTTTTTCTAGCCAATTTTAGAGACGTTGATTGTAACCATCATTTCATGAAATAGTTTTCTTACTGTAGATACGTAGGAAAGTCGTTAGAAGTATGATCATTTTTGTAATTTATTTCTTCCCCAATACAAAACTTTTTGTAGAATGACTAATGAAGACCAACTCGGGAAGTCATGGAACTCGTATTTTAGGGAAATAAAATAGAAATAAACTGAGGTCAATATTAATTTTCATTTCAGAAAGAGAAATATAAAGCTCATCTTCCGATTAAAGACAAGTTTTTTATAAATGCGTAAAAAAGTTCTGGTAGGTTGATATTGCGAATACACTTAGCTTTGTGTTCGTTATTAATTGCAAGATTTTATGTTGATTACCCAAAATATAATGATTCCCGAGATATGAATGGAATAAAGTAAAAAAGGAATTTTCCGTCGTATAGCTAGTTGTTTTGAGCATCGTAAACTGGTGACCTCAAAATATGTGAACCATTAACTTTTGAAAGTATTTTTCTTTCTTTTCTTTATAAATGCCAACAGAATTTGTTTGCACGACATCATTGCGTTCGTGAAGTAGGGTAAGGGCGAAAATGTCCTTTTCCTTGTATTGTGTCTAAACATAGATTTATCATGCTTTTGGAAAAGCGATTAATGAGCATACGTAGAGCATACCTTGATCTGTAAGCAGTAATGACTGAGAATGGCGTAAGTTTATTTATACACCATTTATTATCATTATTATCAATATCGATAAGTCGTGTCGGATGAATCCCCTTTAAACTCCTAGATATTCCTACCCTAATTTATCGTGTAAGTCTTGATCAGTACGGGAAGAAAAAAAAATGGAACAAGAAGTTGCGTCTTTATTTGTCGTGTTTAATGTTATTGAAATAATAAATAAATTAAATAACTTGATTAACATAATCGTTCTTTTATACATTAAATTTGTGAGCTAATTACTGAATACCATGGAATCTCTAAACCAAGAAGTCAACGCACGAACAGGCAGAAAAATGTTATATTTCTGAGAATTCAGAAATATTTTCTCTATCATATTATCCATTTGGATTTTATTTTTCCCAGTTTATCGACCGTAATACCATTACCTGGGGTTTGTTTTCTCTTCAAACTAAATCTTCACATAACTAATTCATAATTGTACATAGTGAATTTACATACTTATCACTACATCCTGTTTCTATTTAATTTCGCCTTTCATCTATTCCCAATTGCCTTGTATATTTCTTCATAATACGAAGGTTGTTACTTATGTATCCTGAATTGACAACAATGTTAATGTTTTACGCAATTTAACGTAACAATCCTAAAGTTCGACATTTTTAACCTTATAGAAACTCGGAACGTTATGATAATGGGAAGATAAGTGAACCCATTATCATTCCTTTATTAGTCCTCTGTCTGATCAGTCAATAACATGAATAGTTTGGCAGTGGCCGCTGCTTAAGCGCTAGTTCCAGACGTATGTGTAGTTGGCGCCACCATTTTGTTATTAAATGAAATAAACTATTCTATAATTCTGTGCTAATTTCATCCGCTAATGAATAATTTTGTGCTCATTCGGAAACCAAAACAAATATCGATGGCAAAAGTGGGTATATGCTGGCGCAACTTTCACCTGGCACCCCCACTTACTAAAAATAAAATCTACGGTAAAAATCTTCTTCGTTATAATTTTGTGCTAATTATGTGCGCAAAAAAATAATTCTATGCCCTTACGGAAAACTCAAAAAAATGGATGATAAAAGAGGGGGTGCAAGGGAAACGTTCACCTAGCACCCCTACCTACAGTAAATTCAGACATTGGACAATACCATTACAGTATAATTTTGTGCTAATTATGTGCTCATTGTTTGCGAAAAAATTATTCTGTGCTCGTCCAGGAAGTACAAAAAAATCGATTCGAAAAATGGGTGTGCTGTCGGAATGTTCACCTAGCACTACCACCTATTAAGAAATAAGACTATGGTAAAAATTCGTACGCTATAATTTTCTGCTAATTATGTGCTCATAGTTTGCGTAAAAAGTAATTCTGTCGGTTTTCGGAAAGCTGGAAAAATTGGGTTAGCACATTTGCATCCGGGCACAGCTTAACTTACACCCATTTGAACTTATCTACCTTCGCGGTGGAGGGTCATGCTGAGGTGATAGAGGTGGTAGTCCGCAGGGTTGGAAGAGGAACACGGGAACGCTTAGAAACCGTCGTCGCCGTCTACGTGTGGCCGTCCTACTCTTAATATTATGAAATATTCCAGTTATTTCTCTAGACTCGCAGCCCCATATTTACATTTCCTTCACCGCAATACAAGTTAACCTATGAACACAAGTATACCTACAAATATAATCGGTATGTTGCTAATTATACGGTGAAAATATGTTCGTAAAAATTTTATTTTTCTTTAGTTAGAAACCCTCATTATTCCTGGATACAAAAAAATGTAAAACTGATAATCATTATTCTAATTTTTAATTTTTTTCTGGATTTGGATATTGCAAATACCATTTTCTGCATTATAAAATGGTGCATAAAACAAGAAGATATTCGTCCACCACCACTTGAAAACTGTTCACAGTGGTTCCAAAACAAATTCCATAACAATCCACACTATTTGAAAACTTAAAAAAGATTTATTCTGCTACTCAAGAGCAACAACCCTTCAGTAAGTTCTTGGCTCTATTACTTATTCTCTGAGTTGACGAATGAGCAAGTCAACTGGTCAGTCAGAACGACGTAGTATATACAGAAATTACGAAAATCTAAATTTAAAACAAAACCCTCAAATTCTTGTCTTTCAAATTATTTTCACAAATTAAACGAATTAGGTCCTTCCACAATAAATGACGTAATACATCCATCTTCTTCTCTTTGATAAAAAACCAAAATTAAATAGTTCAAATGTTAGAGATACTTATAAATAAATATGAATTCCTTTTGTGAAAATGGATGTTAGTATATTTAATTTTTCTATACTGTTGTCTCTATAAATGGCAGCAATATTAAAAAGGATTCTTTTTTATAAAGCTTGACAAGAGAATGTGAAGGGGCCGAAAATTTTCAAAACCGTTGCTGTGGTTAAGAAAATGCAATCAACCAATTTACAATGTGTGTATCTTTCGTACAATAAAAACATAAGGATTTATATAATGTGTGTTAGATTTATATCATATTTTACATGGTATTTAAGAAAAAATATTCAAATCTATTCCCTTTTTTGTGCAAAATTACAAGGTTTGGGCAATTGTTTCAAAAATAAAGATAAAAAGGGAACTGTCTCATGAAATAAGTGTATCAACACGTAAGAGCACATTAACACAATGGGGTAAATTAATTTACATGTAAATATTGTAGCGTAGCATTGGCTCGCCAGAAATATAAGAAATTCTGTATTCGAAAGAATGCCAGAAAGAAAGACTGTTCAAGAGAGGCAAATTCTGTAAACGAAACAGATATCCTGCCATTGAGTCCTTGAACAACCAGACAGAATTGAGATCAGCTTTTATTCGCTAAGTCCATTTAAATTAATCTTAATCGGATTCAGTTTATTGTACTGTAAGTACTAACATAAACGAACGCGAAACATTGATTCATAGAAAAATAAACATTAGTACATATTGATAAATAGAAAAATAGACACAGAAGCAAGAGGGGAATCAAACTGGTAACCACCCTCCCCCTCTTCCATTCTGCAGGTCACAAGCTTAAACATTACTCAACTAAAGTAATGTCACCCTTTTTTACTTTCCAAGTATTTTCCAGGAAAGTCCCGTCAAACAATCAATGTTTCAGTCACTACCTGCCACCGACTATACGCTGAAAGGGAGAAAATCAACTGTTCCACAGGATCAACCGGTTAATCCGAGGATGGTTAAGAGGGGTTCTAATGTACATAAAAACAGTGCGAGGTACAGGAATATGGTTTCGCAATCTGTACGCAGAATTAACAGAACATTCAAAATACGTCTATTATTATTTTCAAAATTCTGAGTATAAGGAAAATCGGAAGAGGAGCACGGCGTGTAAATGAAGGCGGTATGAGCTGTCGAGAAATAGGCTTCAGTTCCCAATGTTTTCAAAGCCAAATCGCAAGTTCGGTTTCGATGATTCAATTCTTAATAGGTGGGGGTGCTGGTTGAACGTTCCGCGAGCACCCCCACTTTTGTAATCGATTTTTTCTGGTTTCCGAATGTACACAAAATTATTCATTGGCGTGCGAAATTAGTATATAATTAGCTCAATTATAGAATATTTTATTTCATTTTATAACAAAGTGGGGGTGCTAACTACACTTAAGTCTAGTTCAGATACTGCAGAAACAGTGCGGCGCTTATATTTATTAGCGTCTTCATTCCTGCAGTCGCGGACCATCAGATCGTGCCGCTGCCTCCACTTCACCGTTGGAAAATAGAATCGCGCATAGATATTCCTATGACTATTCGATAAATTCGTCCCAGTGTGCAAATTATTCGATAAAACGATAAAATTATTACAAGAACTGAGCTTGGCAGTAATACTTGGAGTCCTTTGGCGACGAAGAAGATTCAATAGAAAAAAAAAAATTTGGTAAAATGCAATCATTGTATTAATAAAAATGTGGCATATGATAAGCACAGGGTATATTAAAAAATATATTTTGTACATAATAATAAGCAAATTTATCCCTAATATTTAAAGATGACGGGTATCAGAACTTGCAGATTCTTACCTGATCATTACTTGCTATGGTCAATGAATTCGTAAAATGAATGTATCGACTTTCTCAAGTATGTATAGAATTGGGGCTCACACTTTCTTAACTCTGTGTAGGACACTAACATACAATGTAAGAATCGATTACCCTTACATTGGATGCACCCAAATATTGCCTACTTTCTGTTTTAAGAGTAAAAGCAAATATATTGCTGCTCCGCAATATGTGTGCAGTGCAAATTTTATCCGCATGCTCACCTGAACACAGTAATTTTTACCAGTGTTCAAATCGCGCAACTGGGACAGTGCGTTTACATCTCTGAATTAACCCTTAATGTAAGTCGCGAGCATTTTGCTGACTTATTTTTCCTCGTATAGTTCTATGTATCCTTATAAGACATTTGCTAGCACGCGTGTATACAAGGTTAATTTTTAGTGTATTGTAATTTTTATTTATAACATAATTTCTTTACGGTCCATTGCAAATTGATTCGTGTCTAAAAAATACTCAACAACGTTTTGCTTCATTTAGGATATCCGATGTCGAATTATACTGCAATTAAACTAGTTTTTGAGAAAACAATGTAGAAAATGCCGATTCCGCATTTCTTGAGGAGAATGTGTTGTCAATATAACGATGCGTTGAATATGCAACGAAATTAAAGGCCTATTCTTACTCTTATACATCCTGTTTTAGCAATTAAATTCATAGATCAGCATTAGCTTTATCACATGACTCTTAACCAGATTCTGACCCGAAGAAGGAATTCTTGAATGTGCAAATACTAATATTATGAGTAAAATACTTTTTAAATAAAAAACGCGGTCAGTTTCTAACGGGACGTGTTCTCGTGTAGGAGAGAAAATGTTTGTTAGTTGTTGTTTTTTGTGGGGCTTTACGGCTCGCCGACATCGAGGTCCTTAGAGCCCTAATGTTAGTTAGTGTTTGGTATATTGTCGTAAGTGTATTTTTTTTTCCTTTTTGGGCCAGTTTTTTGCAATATTTTTATTTTCATTTGTTCTATTGGTTTAGGAATAGTATATCGGTGAAGAAAATATGTTTATATTGGTTAAAATAAAGAAGTATTGAAAATGGCATTGGAATGTAGACTGATTGTAGGTACAATTTCTCTTGAACAACAGACTCCTGAATATCACAGCGTCTTGTCGCCGGATGCCTGGAGCAACAGTCTGTGCTTCTCGGGTGAGAATCAGTGTGAGCTCCGAAGGGTTGGAATTCTCGTGATGGGCCTAGCTCCTGCGACTGAGCTAATAAGGAAATGGCGTGGGGGCCGTCTCAAGGCGACGTCATGAGACGCAATGGAGCGCTGCTCTGACTCCGTCGGCGATTTACGAAATGTTGGACAATCGCCTCAGGCACGAGGACTTGGGGTAGTTCTACTTGCCTTCCGCTTCCTTACGTTTAAGACTTAGAACTTACGATATCTGAGCTGTTTATTAGTAGGATGTATTTTGTAGTGGTTCTCGCAAATGTACCATAATTAGTTTGTTGTTGTTGTTAAAATTACCACGAGAATAAACAAGATTTAGAATAAAAAATTTATGGACATATCCGTTCTTTATTTCTGTACAGTTTTGTTTTCGTTGGAATATTACTCTTACGTTGCTTATTGCATATTTTAAATTCGCGTCGTTGTTTTTAAATTCAGAGTTCTACTTCGATAACTTATCCATTCTCTGTACATCCCATTTTCTCATTCTGAACGAAAACGAGCTCTCCTATCTCTCATATCTCACGGGTTTTCTAAATGAACAAAGTTAGGTAAGATCTCTTTGTTCGGGTTATATTACGTATTCTTCCTTGAGGTTTCTCTAGATGCATGTGTACTCGTATTGTATTTTTGCAGCTGTTATTCCTCTCGGTGAGTTTTATCTTTAATTTATTGTTTAATACCTTCCGTGTTTATTCTGTTCCTTTCTCTAGCAGGTATATATATATNTATATATATATATATATATATATATATATATATATATATATATATATATATATATATATATATAAAATATTGTGTGATCCTATAGTTTGATCTTCATTATTTGTTTTTGCGTCAACTACTTGTCTTTTGAAGAAGTTGATTCAGTAATGTTGCATGTGACAGTTTTCAGTTTCTGTTGACTTTTTTTTAGTTGGGGTCAATTATATTTTGTGTGCCTTAAATAAGACGTATTTGTCCACGTTTTCTTGCTGTCTCCGAACGGATTCACATGTGGTATAGCAGGAATAGATAAATGAAAGATAAAATAGCATTCTCTAACACCCACATTTCACGTGGTATTTAAAACAATCTCCATTACTTTTACACGTCACAGTAACTACATCACCAGTACGGTGCACCCTAATATAGCACTTGCATTGTACTTTTTCGTATATTTGGTGCTTTATTCGCTGAATTTCAATTTTGTCACCTTTCTTTATGTTCAGCTCTTCCTAGAAGTTTTTCGGAGTTCAGCCCTCCGAAGGGTGTTTTTCTATGTCCTGGATTCTATTCCCATGGCAGAAGGGCCAGTCTGAAATATGAGGTCGGTCCGAAATTCGCCGTTACCAGATGGCAGTGGAAGCGGGATCTGTTCTTGGAAGCATTTTTCGCCGAAAATAATTTTTCCCACAGTATATGAAATCTAAAGGATTTTACTTACTGATCAACATTTCGTGAGTGGATTTTCGCTACCGAAAAATTCGTTTTCCTCAACCGGGATCGATCCTGCTCTCTAGCGGTGTTGAGACAGCTACGATAACCACTAAGTCGGCGCTGACAGATATTGCCTGTTAGAGATGTTTTTGGAATAATTTAAGTGATTTATTACAGTACACATATGCTTAATAAGAGGTCCATTACAATTATTGGATAAAAAACTTGTTGATTATTCTTTAGATTGTTCAGTTTTGGGAGGTGTAGAAATTTTAAATCCGCCACTGTCTTTAAGCCCCTAGATAGGAATTGCATCCCGAGTAAATTGCATTAAACTCATGCGCATTTTGTAACTGCATTTTGAACATTAATTTGTTTATTTGTGAAACAATTTCTTATTCTCCATGTGGTATTATAAATTGACTGATTTTTTTTGTAACAAATTATTTATTTGTTTTTAATATTTTTGCCATGTTTGCTAAAGTTTGAGTGAAACGAAATCTTGTGGATTAAGTAGTACGGATTAGCAAAAGAGCTCATTCATATTTTTAGTGACGTATAGTCCCAATGCACATAAATCTTGCACAACATATCAATGGCTTATTACGCTCCCCTTCTTTCCCCAATCGTCTAAATAGTAAATAATAGTACGAAAATATTTCAATATCTTTTTAACATACACACATAGTTGGTTAATCATACTTAGTGCGTACAAGATACTTTATGAAACAAGAGAGTAATTATAAGAGCCAAAAATGACATATTTCCGGGTTTAACATTTTAATTTTAATTGATTTTTTATTGGGAAAAGTTTTTCGCATATAATTGGAGCTGTTCCTGCTTGATAGTAATGAGCACTACAGTTAAAATAGTAAAAAAACAGCAATCAAAGATCTTTCTGACAGATTTATTTATTCAATTTATGAATCTTTTTATACTCTTAGGAAATTTCCTAATTTGACCAGTGTCTTCTTGTTGAACGGAGGCAGAGTATAGTTTTTATCATTATTACTTGGATTCAATCAAAAATATTAATTATACGTTGTTGTTTCTTGTTTGTTGTGGTTTGTTTGTTGTTTTCTTAAATTAATGTTTTGATACAACCTTAATCGCTCATCTATTTAATTAACTTTCTTTTGTGTTATTTGTGCGTAATATTTATTTCATTGGGTATCGCACTCCTGATATAAATTCTAAATAACCGACAATATAATTTACTTATATTTCAAGTCAGCCTCAAGAGATGGTTCTTGCATTCGAGCCGACCCAAAGTTATTTCATGCCGGCCTAAAGATATTTCGGGCTAGCCTAAAGTTATTTCGGACCGAGACCAATAATAAAGGGCTCGGCCCAAAAATATTTCAGGTCGAGATCAATAATAAAGGGCTCGGCATAAAAATTATTTCAGGCTCTCCTGCCATGGGAATTTCTATTGTGAGAAAATATTACTGACTGACAGGAACGTTTCCTCAGATGGTGACAGGTGGCGGTGGAGGGGAGGTTAGGTTCGGTTCTCTCGCCCGAAATTTATTATAAGTAGTATTGAAAGTAATGAACATAATGACGAGTCAATTAGAGTAGTATTTTGTGTGTCAGTAAGTTGGGTCGTTATTATATTCATTGTTATTAGATGTCCAGATGTTTTTATGATGCATTGTAATTGAAAGTAATTTATCGGCATGAAATGCTGTTAATGACTCGTGCTATTAGTTAACTAATTAATATATTGTCGTGTTATTTGAACAATTTTAAAACTTAACAATTACTTAAAAGTTAGTATATATGAATTAGTAGTGTTAAGTCTGATCGCGTCCCACAAATAACCAGAAATAAATCTGGCCCCACAAATAAATATAGGCCTGCTGGTGGGTACCGTTCGCATCAGTTACGTACTCGTTGTGTTAGAACACATATCAAGAAATTCATGTCTTCATTGTTTACAAATATGCCAGATGATGCAATAACATACTCATGAACCGTCAACCGATAATCCGAGAATACAAACCACTGAATTTTCTGCAACATGCTCTTCAACATGCCCTGGTTGTCACGACCAGACTCCTGCTAAATATGAAAATCAGGAAAAATTAGAGCTCTCAAGTATAAATAATTAATAGATTGTTAAAGTAGAAAGGATCTGATGGAATACTAACAAATTTTTCATTGTCGATGCCTATTTTTGTTTATAATCAAATCCTTAACTAATGGGTTCTACCGTGATACTACGAGGAGACGTCTTTGTCTCAGCATCACGGTGTTCTACTTGGACACAACTCCACAAATTCAATGTAATAATAAACTTAACTGCGTTTTCCAACGACGCAACATTTTTCTTTTATTTTCATTTCTGATTCCACTTTCTGTATTTATCATTGGAAGAGTTTTAGTAGAACCTTTTCTGCTAATACGTGTGTAGTGGAGAGATCAAAGCGATACTAACACCTTGTTTTTAGCTGCATTTCCACGGCTGTTTTGCGACGTAGTAGAGAAAGGTTGAAATGCATTTTCGCACAGGATACAAACACTCGTGTCATACTTACCTAGTACCTAGCGTTGGCACCAACTAATATATATTTAAGTTTACCGTTCCACTAGCAAAAGACGTAATTACCGCATTCGTTTTAATGCTCTGATAGACTCTTAAAACCCGCGGATACAGATGTACAGTGTTATGAGATTCATTTATCGGTTCATTTGGGGTGTCTACAAATTTAGAAGCACTGTTTCCTCGATTCCATAGCGTTTGCCTTTCCTGTTTCAGCCTGACTGTGCTGGCTGGCGAGTGAACATTTACTTTGTATCATTTTTTAGCCGACCGACGCGTTTGGTTGATTGAAGTATCATTTTGAAGCAACGTAGGAGTCTCCATAAATAACGCGCGCTGCGATAACTGTGACGGGCAATGTGAAGGCTTTGCTCCTTTTTACTTCAAATACTTGCATTTACTTTTATTGAAACAAGGTAAAATTTACACATTTACAAAATAAGTAAATATTCGCTTTTATTTAAAAAAAATGAAATTATTGTCTATTACATCAATGTATTGCAATTACTGTAATCCTTGTTTTCATAGTTTATTTTATAACAAATTTCATTTCACCTTATAATTTATTTTCGAAATCTATCTTCATATTCTAAAAAATGTCCTTTATTATACATTTTACTGACGTACTTACAAACATATAATTGTCCTGTTTTCAGTAGACTGCCTAATTGCCTGTAATTCTGTTTGATTTTTTAAAATTCGCACGGATCTGAAAAAGGAATTAATCCAATCACAATAAATCTATAAAATTGTCAATGAGATGATAGCTTGTGAAAGTTATTTTGTTTTAGCGGCAAGGGAAATAAGTATCGTACCTTGTATCAGATTGAGACCATAATTGGAAAGAAACACTCCTTCTCTAGATAGAGTTCCATCAAGAAATCTTAAGCGTCAGCCATGTTGCGATCTTATCACGATTGACGTACAGTAAGTCTTAATGAGTTTCCAAATGATTTTCAGGATCCGAAACTTCTTCAAACTGATAGCATGACGTGAAATAATTTTTTAAAGGATTTTTTGGTCCACATACTTCCATGATTTGCTTCTGCATTGGTAAATCTCAAGATGATGTTGGGTCAGTATAGAATATGGTCCCGAATTTTCCATTCTCCTTAACTTTAAGTCTATTTCTTAACCTTAGTGTATAAATATCACACCTTCTTAAAGTAGCATTTAAGTAAGTGAAAAATAATACCTGATTGGGTTCATATTCATTTCTATTCCTTTATTAAATGTTCAGCAGTCTGATATTTTCATTCACATTAATAAACAATATAAATACGAACTTTTGTTTTTTTTACGTACAGTATCTCAACAATATGCATATTCTATTTGCGTGTATAATTTTTTAAAATTTCATTATCGTTACCAAGTTAGTGCGTAATCTGTTGTAAATCGAAAACTGTGAATTGTATTTTATAATTC
Organism: Laupala kohalensis; assembly: GCA_002313205.1. Taxonomy (NCBI): domain Eukaryota; kingdom Metazoa; phylum Arthropoda; class Insecta; order Orthoptera; family Trigonidiidae; genus Laupala; species Laupala kohalensis. Next base: position 790,391 of record NNCF01128078.1, on the reverse strand, counting down.
GGTATAACATTAACGATCAGGAACGAAGTGCTCACTATAACGATTTACGATTCTATTTCTGAATACAAAGTTAGTGAATTATTTGTTTGTGGCATTACTCAACAAGTTGGACAAAACATTGCCCTTACTTTCCTATTCATCTTTCTCGTTCGTCAATTTTATTTGGAAAATATATTTTGGATATTTTGGTTTAAAAAATTACTACATTGAAACGTTGTCTCTCTTCTGAACGTCGTACTATTCTTTCCTACTTTCAACCTTTCGTCAATAAACTGGAGTAGGGTAATTGTGGACATTTCAGGAAAATTTGTTATGTGCTTAAACTATTGCAAAAAGTCAAATTATGGTGTATTATATTATTACATATTGCATACTTATGCCCGTTAATACCCATTATTGATTCAAATGAAAAATTCAATGTCCGAAATTACCCCCAAGATATATTTGCAACAAGATTTAAGAAATAATTTATAACAATGATCCTATTTCCAAGTGAACTGTCCCTTTTTTTATTAATTATTAATTTTAATAATACTAACGTGTTAAATATTGAATGGGATAATTGTACGAATTTGCTCAAAATCATGTTGTAAATTTTTGAAATGTTATGTTTTCGTATAAAAATACCTGAAAATAATGTTTTGCAGAAAAATCAATAACAATGAAAAAATTGAAATAATTTCGTGATATTAAAAACATTCACTGTCAGTAATCACCCGCTGTCCATATTTACTCCACTCTACCTCCCCACACTAGCACCCTTACTAGCAGGCGTTCGTCATGAGCGGACTGTATTATTACACGGACTGTACCGCATTTTTTTCTGCATTATCCTGTCCTCTGATAATGCGTCGCAACCATTCCCTCCAGTTCATCTTAGCACGCTTTTACCACCGTATCTTCTCTTTTGTACTAGGACATCAGTTATGAAACGTTTACATACCGTATATTTCTCCGTATTTGATGGAACACACTTCTTTTCCACAGTTGAAGGAATATGAAGGACAAATGCATAAAAATGAATTGATTTGTATCTTCTTTGAAAGGTTTATTTTATCGCTATTTCGCCAGATGTTAAATTAAAAGTAATTTAGCTCCTTAACTATCTCTCTTTTTACGTTTATTGAATTAGAGTATTATCCTTGGGGGCTCATTTCAGAAATTATCGATTAAAGAATTACCTTTTTTGCACTTTTTTTTAAAGCACTAAAACATTATGTACGATCTTGGGACTTGCTATTGTTTTACTTAACCACGCCTAGATAGATGCGTATTGTAAAACGTACTGAAGGGACCCTTGAAAAATATTACCGTCAAAATATCAGAATTGAGTTTTCTCACAATTACAATGCGTATATGAGATTTTTAAAAATGTGGAGAAAATGTCGTTTATTCTCTCTCATATTTAAATTGCCCGCTCGATGACTTTTTGCTTGTATTCTATTATTCTAAGAAGTTTTTCTGAAAATTAATAGGTTCACAAGTGTAAAATACATTCTAGTACTTTCATAAAATTAGCTTGTTTTCTTGGTTTATTTGAACGGTACATTTTAACGGCTCAAAACATGACATTCGGAAGTAAAATAGTACTAACACAGCATTAATGCAATGGGACATGTTTAAAAATGCGGTTTCATTTGTCTCAATAAATCCGTCATATTTTTTTATTAGTGTAAAAACAATTTTATTTTTGAAACAATTAAATTTTACATGATTTGCGTATAATTCGCTCTATTTATACAGAATTTTGAAATTATTGAAATAAAGGAATGTTGCGTCATGGTGAGACAAATAAGCAGGAAATTAAATTATTTCAATAACCGTGATGAAATTTATTGTTTTCCCGGATTGGTGTATTTATTTATTTATTTATTTAACTGCATCCTTTATGACGTTCCAGCGGCATTTATACATTCCGTGGTATTAATTAGTTACAGAAGTGATGATTTTATACTGTTTGTGCAAATCGGGTAAATTGATGTTTTCCCCATATGATCATTTAAGAATAAGACCCTACAATTTTACGGATTCTCTCTCGGTAATAAATTGATAGACAATTATTTTCGCTTAGTCGAAGTTCTATTTCATGCAGATTTAATATTGGTAAATAGGGATATAATATACTAACAGAACTACTTGACGTTGCTCGGAATTTGAAAAGCAACTTAAAACAATAGTTCCTGGACAATCAAAAATTTAATTCAATTCATAAATAACATCAAAAATTTAAGAAATATTTTTTACATCGTTAAACGAAACTTACAAAAAATTACTTCAACATTCAAGGACAAAATAATTCTGAGAATGATGTATTTTACCCTACTGTGGGTATTAGAACACCTGTCTACTGATCTGGAAGTTTTTAGCTCATTTTGCCTGGCGTCGCCCGCAGCTCTTATACAGGGTGCATCCGTGAGGATGTTACAAACAGGGATGATGGAGGGCAAATGGATCAATTTGAAATAAGAAACCATATTACGGAAATCGAGTCAAGAGTTATAAGTAAAATTCTACTCATTTAATTCCGTTAATCATAGTATTCCGGAAACCATCGAGTCAAAAGTTAAAACCAACGACCTCAGTTGGGTTTGAACCCGCTAAATTGCCATTAGTAGACCAACGTCGTATACACTACACCACTGAGGTCGGCAGTCAAGATTTAAAGCGAACATCGGTCTGATACACCCAACAGAGGAATATATGTGCTAAGATAGTAGGGTAGAAGTACCCGATGTGCTGAAGAGGCTGGGATAATAACTCAACTTCTCCAATACAGATGGCGTACTGTGTACTGACTTGATAGGTGTGCGATGTCTGTACTGTAGGCTTTAGCCTGTGTTTACGAGTTGAAGTGGTATGTTGATCAGCCCTATCCAAATGGAGTTGTACCCGGTTACGGAACTTACATATATGATTTATGTGTATGGGCAAGCACATGGAAGCAGCAGAGAAGGTTGTATAGGGCCAAATATCCACGTAGGAGACATCCGACTCACACCGTTTTCACAACTGTTCCAATGATTAAGTGAATCAGGGCAATTGTTACCACAGTACAACGACCGAGGTGGTCGACGAACTACACGAACTCCCGAATTAAAAGATGTAGTGCTTGCTCGTGTGGATGAGGCGCCTGCAATCAGCACTCGATCAGTTGCACGTGAAATGAATATTTCACACAGTACTGTGTGGCGAGTAGAACACAACTACACCACTACCATCCACAGAAAGAGCATGCTTTGAGTCCTGCTGACTTTGCACCTTGTGTTGTTTCAGCCAGTGGGTCTTGCAGTCGATCCTCACTTTCTCGCGTATGTACTTTTCACAAATGAAGCCTGTTTCACCAGAGACGGAATGCTAAGTAGTCACAATAGTCATGATTAGACCGATGAGAATCCCCACGCTACAATTGTGAAGAGCCATCAGCACAAATTTTTAGTCAACGTGTGGGCAGTTATAGTCAATTATTACTTACTAGGCCCGTTTCTTCTTCCTTCCCACCTAAATACAGCAGTGTACACAGTGGTAATTAGAGATTTACTACCGATGTTCCTGGACTACCATGATCATGTACTACCCACCTTCCTACCTGTCGTTCGTCAACGGATGTGGTTCCAACATGGAGCCCCACCTCTATTTGAACTGAGGTTTTGTGAGCACCTGGATGAGACATTTCCTGCAAAGTGGATAGGAAGAGGAGGTCCTGTTTCATGGCCAGCTCGTTCACCTGAACTCACCCCACTTGATTTCTTTTGGGGCCATGTGAAAAGTATTGTGTATGAGACATTTGTAGAGACTGATGATCGCATGACAATAATTCTTGTTGCCTGCGAAACTAATAATAATAAGGGGTCAAGGAGTTTGGGAGAGGTAGTACCTTTGCACGGGATTCTCCTGACACTGATCCTCACCAACTCCAGGGATCAGCAGAGATGTTATGCAAGATCTTTACTCTAATGACGCTGCATCCAAGACGTGAAGAGCCACATCCTACACGAGGTGGCCCTGTTTACGCAGAAAACGGCGAATCTAGAAGAGTGAAGCTCGAAAAAAAATCCCCAATTCCGAGGTGGAAGCTATCGTGCCTAGGGAATGGATGGCTGTGGGTTAATCAGTTCTGAACGATGCCCTCTGAATGCATGGCGCCCTTCCAGCTGTATGAAGCCTTAGTGTAGTAACGCGGGACTCTGTTGCTCTCGACTCTATTACCCTTGCTTCTCGTGGGACATACCATGGAAAATGACGAGCAAAGCAAAACGGAAGCAAAAACCGGATCGGTCTACACCCGGATTAACAAGAACCGTAGGCGGTAGGTAGAACCGCGTGTCTGAACAACATTTCTCCCTGTGAAAAATGTAGTGGCACCAGAGGTTCTTGCAATAATGTTGTAAGTGACCATATGGACTCACAAGATTCCAGTCTTTCTCTGGAGAGTTTGCCTGCTCCTCAAGAAGAGGCCGCTAATAGGATCGGAACATGAAAAAAGAAAACTGCAGGACGTGTCAAATGGACTAAAGAAGCAAATATAGATGTAACACATCTCTATTATGAAGTAAATGAATGTCAAGACTTAGAAAAACCTTTATGGAGGACGAATCTTTTTTAAGCTCTCACAGAACGTCACCCGAACCAGACATTCACAGAACAAAATTTAGCCGATAGGAGACTCATTTGGAAAAAGAATTACGTATCCCCCGTAGAAAGAGAACGAATTAAGAAAGAAGTAGACTACAATGTATTTAACATTTCCCATAATTACATCCAGAAAATGGAAAGAACGAGCCCAATTTTGAACAACATGAAAATGGACAAAAACTGGTCGAAGATGAACTATACCTCAAAGTAGAGTAATTCTTTAGGCGTAATATTCTTTTATATGACCTAACCTCCCCTGAACAGAGACCTTTTCTTGTAAGGTTCAATCTAAGGAAACTATCAAATCTACACATTTAAACCCATAATACCCCAATTCTTTTCAGAAAGAAATGATTTAATACCACTTCATCTTGCAGTATATTGTGCAGGTGTCACACTCCTAGAAATTACGAAGATTCCCATTTCCCAGAAAATTGTTTGTGGAACCTCTGATGGAAGAAACCTCGTCCCAGCAAAAATCCAGCTTGGTATACCAGATTGCAAGTAACTAATAAAGATCCTGCGCCGAGAAATCGGGCAATTGACATGAATCGTGAAAGAGGGAATACGCTGATTCAGAATATCACGCCAACATTTAGGAAACTTGACATCAAATGTGAAATTCCGGACTGGAAACAGAATTCGAAGCTCACGAGTTATTTAGACACACTCAAACAAAAACTAAAGGCAAAAGGTTCTCGTCTCGCCAGATACCAAAAAAAGCTATCTGCGTAAAACACAAAATCGAGCATTTCAAAGAAATCAGAAGAAGTTCTACAGTTCAATAGGAAATCACGCGGTCCCACAAGTAAATTCGCGGGAGAGAAAAATTGATCTGGAAAACTACTGGAGAAAACTATGGTCAGAAGAAGTTCACCATGAGGCTGCAGAGTGGATTGCTAAAGAGGAAGAAGCAATCAATCAATTGCCATCGATGCCTGATTTTTTAATTACAGAAGAGATTGGCAATGCAGGTTCAATGAATACCCAGAACTGAAAAGCTCCAGGAATCGATGGAGTACAAAATTATTGGTGGAAGAAGTTCACTTGTGTCCATGAACAGCTAACCTCGGCATTTAACCAGATGCTTCAGAAACCCGTGAATGTTCCACAATTCCTTACGCAAGGTTTTACTTTCTTCTTCTTTAAAACTGGAAGTCAAGATAACCCTCAAAACTATCGCCCAATCACATGCTTACCTACTATTTAAAAATTACTGACATCAATTATAGCAGACATTATTTTCAATTTTTTTGATAACAATTCGGTACTGACAAAGGAGGAGAAAATTGTGTTAAGAGATCTATGGGTTGCAAAGAACAACTTATTGACTCATTTACCCTAACACAAAGTCGAAAAAGATCAAGATATTTACCCATAGCATATATTGACTATCAGAAAGCATTTGATTCAGTGCCTCTCATGGTTAATTCAGATCCTCAAAATTTATGAGATCAACCCAACAAAAGTCAATTTCATGGAGGAAATAATGAAAAACCTGATGACTAAAGTACATCATGCATCTATCACTACCTGTAACATACCAATTCGAAGGGGGATTTATCAAGGTGATTCATTAAGTGCCTGGCTTTGAATCCATTGTCGAGATTTCTCAATGAAACACAATTTGGTTACAAATTAGAAACAAAGCATAGAACATCCCAAATTTCCCACTTAATGTATATGGCGACATAAAGGTGTTTGCTGACTCTCCATATAATCTGCACAACCTTCTGAAAATCATAGTTCTATAGCTCAGACATCAAAACGTCCTTTAGAGTAGATAAATGTGCTACCATGCACATTAATAGAGGTAAATTCATGTCAGGAGAAAGTTATGAAGTGTCAACTGAATCATTCATTAGAATCAGCTCAATGTCTAGAATCAGCTCAAAATTATAAGTATTTTGGCTTCCAACAAAATCGCAAATTTGACCACTCAGACCTCAAAAAGTATTTCCAAAACAAGTATAAAAAAAGGTTCATTTGAATATTGAAGACGCAATTAAATGCAAAAAATCTTATTATGGCAATAAATAGCTGAGCAGTGTCTGTTCTAACACATACATTTAGAATTGTTAATTGGTCCCACACAGATCTGGACAACATCAACAGAAAAACACGCAGTCTCATGACAAAATTTAGAAGACACCATGCCAAAGGATGTGCTGACTGCCAAGGGCAGAAGGGCGAAGGGGGTTGTTAGACGTAGCAAATCTTTACCATTCGCAGATAAAATTAAGAAATTATTTCAAGAGTAGTCACGGCCCTCTTCATCAGTTGCTTGTTCGTTTCGATGAAGATTACATTCCCCTAAAGGTATCGGAGAATTTTGAACTACCAATAAATAATATAAAATCCCTTGGTGCAAAATGGCTTGCTAAACCCTTGTATGGACAATTACCAAATTCTCTGCAGGATGCCAATGCTGTCAAAGAAGAATCGACTTTATGGCTAAAATACGGCCAACTCCACGCAGAGACTCAAGGGTTTATGTGTGCTATACAGGATCAAACAATTCCAACTAGATATTACAGAAAAGAAATTCTGCATGAGAACGTCGATGCAATATGTAGAGCATGCCACACCTGCAATGAAACAATTCATCACATTATTTCGGGTTGCCAAGTACTCGCCCCTCTAGACTACACCTGCAGACATTATCAAGTGACCAAAATAATTCACCAATAGCTAGCTAAAAACTTTAACTTGGTTGAAACAGTTACCCCGTATTATAAAATCGATCCACCACCCGTTTTGGAAAATAGAAATGCCACTATGTACAGGGATAAACAAATCATTACAGATAGAACAGTAGATCATAACAAGGCAGATATAATATTAATAGACAAATCTAAAAGAAAAACTATTATTATTGATCTGTCTGTTCCTTCCACTAACAACTTAGAAAATACAGAACAAACAAAAATTCAAAAATATCAGGCTCTGAAGACAGAAATTCAAAAGAGTTGGAAACAAAATGTATTAATTATTCCCCTAATAATTTCAGCAACTGGAGTCATTTCCAAAACACTGAAAGGGCATCTTGCAAAATTGCCATTTACCAGAAATGTACTGCCAGAAATGCATAAATCCGTTATATTACAAACATGTCACATAACAAGGAAATTTCTTAGTCTCGACTAAGACCAAATTTTACGTCCGGCTTGGCGTATATGCCCGCCCCAACTACCTGTTCGAACAGAGAAAAAACAAGTGCACAACAAAATAATAATAATAATTTATTTTCATTATCATTTACAAAAGAAGATGCAGTTTAAACTTATATGAATACTGACCAATATCCAGTAGTAGGTCAGTTACACGTATAAAATATAATTGTATGGCAACAAAGAAATAATAGTCCGTTTCACCAGTAAATTTCTTTGTAGTCAACTTGCCGCTATCTGTGGCGTCTGCATGAAATTTACTTCAATCTATTAGGCTAATTAACAAAACCATAATTTCTAGAATAATACACCGATAAAGAGTAACTACAAGCCACATTTAAATTAATTATTTTAGAAATAACTAAGAAAAACATTAATTTGTAGTCTGAGAAAAACTAAGAAACAAAATCTTACTTCTATACAACTTATTTGTATAAATAGTATACAGATATAAACGTACTTAAATTCGCTAATGCTATGAGATGACAATTCAATTCAAATTAATTTATAATTACCGTACATGATAGAACAATTTTTTAAAATGATTATTTGTAACAATTAATATATTTAACTTATTACCTTACTTAAGTAGCTAATATCAGATGTCCTTAATAGCCAAGACTTTAGCATTTTACTGTATTGTTTCAGTTTATTGCAGGATGTAATTTCATAAGACAACTAACTTATGTCCAATGTAATGAAGGGATTGTCTAAACAATTCTTTTTTTACTTTAGGTGTTCTGAAAACTCTATTTTCCGTATTTCGTTTTTTGTGTAATAAATCATTTGTTCGTACATTTCTTATATAAAAAATTCTTGAAACTTTAAAGACGAACAAATGTTCAACGGACAGTGTGTTTAATTCTATATACAATGGGGAGGCACTCGTTTATTTATATATAACATAATACGAAGAATGCGACTTTGTGTTGTTTTTAACTTCTTAATTAGCCTTTAATACGTACTTCCCCAACAATACATTAATCTAGAATGAATTAATGCAAAATACAATTTACGCAACAGGTCAGTGTCACAAATGCTGCGTAGGTAGTAAAAAATCCTAATAGACGATCTTAATTTATTATGTAAATCTCCGATGTGGTTTTCCCATGATAATTTGCTAACCATAGTTTCACCAAGATATTTAAAACTATTAACTTTTTCTATACATTGACAGTTACATGCATTTGTGGTACAATTTTCTAAATGATAAGGTCCCGAAAAGTTGAATTATTTAAAGCCAAAGTTCATGTATTTGGATTTTGTAACATTTACTTGCATAGCATTCTAAGTACGCCAGGTTTTAAAAGTACTTAAATAATCGTGATAATTTTCGGTCAGGTGAAAATGGCGACGAGCCGGAAATCGAACCCGGGACTCCTTCTTTGATCGCAGGGGTGTTAACCATTGTGGAAGGCGAACGGATGGTGTAGTGGTTAACACCTCTGCGATCAAAGCACCCTGACCAGATGGTGTTCCCCGAGTCTCGGGTTCGATTCCCGACTCGTCGCCATTTTCACCTGACCGAAAGTTATCACATATCTTCTCCACGTGTAGGGAACATGGTATTTAAATAATCATTTATATGTTCATATAATATTAATATATATATATTTGATGAGTAAAAGAGCGCAATATCGTCTGCAAGATCATTTATTCTTCCCCCAAACATTTTTTATAGTAAATCGGTAAAAACTAAAAAAAAAAAGGTGACCGATAAGACAGATCCTAGAGTAACTCCTGATTTTACTTTCAAGGGAGTACTCACATGGTCTTTAATACGTACCTGCTGTACTCTGTTATGTAGAAAACTCTCAAAATAACTTAAAGCGACACCTGTTATTTTTATTATCTCCTACAATTTTTTAATTAATATAACATGGCTAACCAAATCAAATGCTTTCCGGAAGTCAATAAATAATTCAGTAGATTTCTTGTTTTCGTTAAAGCAGTAATGGATATCTTCTGTCACGTTTGTTATAGCATCTTCAGTCAATTTGTTTTTCCGAATACCATATTGATATTCACTAAGGACGTTACTTTCTTAAGATTATTAAGAAGTGTTAATTTCATTATTTTTTCAATTTTTTTTTAAATTTACCGATACGTCTTATGTTATCTAACTTTAAGGAGTTCCCTTTTTTATAGATTGTTAGTATTGTACTTAATTTTAATTTGTCTGGAAAGATACCAGAACTAAATCCCTTATGTGTCAATATAGGAGTTATGTGCACGGAAATGTCCTTAATAAATGCAACTGTAAATAAGTCAAAACCAGAAGATTTTTTTTTTTCAATTGTTTAATAGTATCCAATATTTCCAGTTCTGTTGCCAGTATGATGAAAAATGAGTTCACGCAAACTAATGTTGAGCTTTCCGGTTGACACCAGTTATATTTTCTAGCGTGTACTTGAGTCTCGCATTGTAACGGTATTTCGTTATGTCTGCATATTGATGAAATATTAGTTTATCTTTCGCGCTACATTGTTAGGTTCTTCTATTACCGATCCATCATCCAATTCAATTTTCTCTACACTTTTCTTATTGTTTAAACCGATTATAATATTTATAAGCTTCCATCGTTGTGTTCAATCTCCCCTGTAGTTCTTAAATTTGTCAGCGTAGTATTGATTTTTCAATAGGTCAATTTCTATCTTTAATTTATAGGAAAACTGTTCATAATAATTTTTAAATTTTATGTTGTATGGCATCTTCTTATGTATATTATAAATCTTTTTTTCCTATTAAGTTTTTTTTAATGTGCATTTGTTATCCAGGGACTAATTACTCTAGGTTTTTGAAATTTTGATTGAATAACTACTCTTTTTCTACAAAAATTTACTGTATCTGATAAAGTACTATGAAATGCCTCGTACCATTCATTGACGTCAGTACTTTGATAACATATTTCCCACTTTTCATCCTTGAGCTTTCCTTTAACCATTCCTATATCTATAAAATATTTATCGCGTGTCTCATTATCTAATGATTGCATTTTCTTCTATAACATTCGTACCTTAAACCTTGAAAACAGCAATCAGTGATGTAAATGTCAAAACACAGCACTTTTAAATGAATTTAGCTCACTGTGCTTAATGAAAATGCGGTAATTGCAGCGAGATGCACTTCTTGTTGAAGCATTGATTAGTGAAATATAAGCATTGTTATTCAATAAGCTAATGTCAGATTGGGTATGAATTGTATTTATGAAAGATACATATATTCATATCTCCGATATAAATAGCGTTAAACTTGATTTCTGGAAAAACATTTATTAGCTCTTGAACATAATCATTTTCAGAAAATTTATGTAGCCTGTATATACAAAACACTAAAATACTTATCCCCTACCTTAGCTTTTAAAAGAATACTATCTGCTGTTTTTTTAATGGTAATTTCATTTATCATTATATCTTTATCTACAAAACAAATTATACCTTCAACTCTATATTATCATCACAACACACAAAACTTTGATAGTTTGGAATCTTATAGAGGTTTACTTCGTCACTACCTATCCAAATCTCACCTAGTACAATAAAGTGATTCTTATTCTTAATTTGTCCTAATTCATCTATAAAGTTATCAAAATTAGCTCTCATACTTCTTATATTTGTATACAATACATTAAAGCATTTAGAATTTTAGTGTGGCAGGAAAAAAGTGTTCATATCAATTATACCTGATTCCATAATTTAAGAAAATTGTTTAAGTCAATTATGTACACAGATCTGTTTATATTATAAACTAAAGTATGATACCTTTGTATTTAACAGAAGAAAATGTTTTAACACTCGGTACATCTTTTACTTTAATTATATCATTTAAAGTTGCTATTTTGATACATCTCTCCCCTTGCCTTTTTCTTATAAAAAAGTTTCCATCACGCGACCAAACATACGCTTAGCCCACTTCTTTGAATTTAGATTTTAATTTTCCCAAAAACACTTTATTTTGAGGACTCAAGTGCTCATTTATGTAAATTTTTTGTTTAGGGTAATGAGAGTTCACCTTATCTGCGTTTAGGAACTTCGCTTCTTTGAGCTTAATGATCCAATTGTCCTTCTGCATCTTCTTTTGAAACTACACTATTAGCGCCGGAGGTCGATAATTTTTTATGGAGGGGATCCTATGCGCTGTTATTACTTGTACCTCGTCCTCTTCAATGCTTATTGCAGACCCTAAGTGTTTCACAATTCCGTAAACATCTTCTTTAGGAGTAGCAAGGATTCCACTAATTTCAATATTATTTTTTCTTGTGTATTGTTCGAGGTTCCTCAACCTTCCTTTCACATCAGTGAGTTCCTCCGTCAGGACAACACATTTCTTATTAAGTTCAGAGTTTTCTTTTCGCAAGATAATACGTTCATTTTTTACCTCTTTCATCAGGTTGTTCGAAGTATCGACCTGAGATGACAGAAATTTCAATGACGCACTAAATCCATTCATGTCTGCTCTCAGAGCTTTTACTTCCTTTGATATTTCATTTTTAAAATCATTCATCATTTGCATTATAAACTCTTTTAATTTAATTGATTCCGATGTACTTACAGTTTATGAGGCCTTGGCTCTGCATTTCTTATAGCGATAGTTGCCTGCACGTGTTTTCTGTTTACCTTCCGGGTCTCCTTTAACACAACTTGTATGAAAAACTCCAGCACAACTAATCTCATGTCCGTTTAGATCACACGGTTGTTTGCACACTCCACTATTAGCAGACATGATTACTTTAATGAACACCCAAAGTTATTGAAGAAATATTTTAAGTTTGCCGTTTTACTGCTAAGTAGTTTAAGACAAGTTAAATGTGGAGCAGCGCAGGAACAGCTGGACTCCTTGGTTGACAAAGATGGACTGTTCACACGACGCCGGGGATATTCGAACGGGTAGGACAGAACTTTGTGCGACGATGCCATGTCTGCATTGACGCAGGGGGACGCCATTTTGAACATTTGTTGTAAATGTAGCAGCTTTTTAAGCTTGTGCAGGTAAATGGAATTAAATGAGTAGAATTTTGCTTATAACTTTTGACTAGATGGTTTTCGGAATATGGTTCCTTATCTCAATTTGCCCTCCTCCATCATCCCTGAAAGTTTGTAACATCACGGATACATCTTGTATAATATTCTACATTCGTATGTTAGCTTTCTTATTTCTTCACTTTCGTGGTGTTAATTTTTTGCTTTTGTTTATTTCAAAAATTAAATACATCTAAGGAGCCCTACACATTTTTCAGTATTGTATGCTAATCTCTACGTAATTGCGAATTATTTCCCGGCAGAAGCAACAACCGTATCACACATAAATAAAAAAGCTCGTAGTTTATATCTATGAATTCTTTGGTTATCATTTCACTGTTTTGTTATGAATTTTAAAACAATATCTTTCTAAAATCCTTTATATTATTTTGCTTCTACGCGACCGCATCGTGGATGGTCCGCCCCACGACGCAATCGAATTCTGACGCAAACATTAGTAAGCTTCAGAGTCAACAGTCATGCGAGTGAAGATTCATATCTACGGGTTATCAACCAATTTTAATTGTTTCTCTGCTCTTGTAACCCATCATTATTAACCATACTTTGCATTTTAATTGCAATAATAATTCAGAAGAGTCCTTTGAAATTTCAAACAACATCGATTACATGCAACACTCATTCGAAATAATTCTCTAGTATTAGTGTAGTTTTTTTTTAAAGCGATGTGTCGGTTTTGATTTGATACCTTGCGATATCATTATAGAAAAATCGCAATAATCGATATTCTTTGACTTCAACATTCGATTCGGTTCTTAGTCCATGAATACAACTATTTTTATTTTTGTTTAATAATAATAAATTTATTGTCAAAAAAGCAGTACAAACTGCGTATGACCACGTGGAGGACAATAAACTAATTTACTCTCCGGAAGCAAGCAAGGGACCATCCCATCAGTTCCGATCAAGGGCCCTAAGGTAGAGGCGGATTCAAAGATTTCAGCAAAAATTTCTAGATAAGATAAAAAATTAGCTGCGAGTTATAATACTAATAGAATGTCAGTATGTATGTAATTTAACGCAAAAAAATTTACATGTACAAATTATTATCAAACTATAGATAATTCTGAGTATAGTTTAAAAAAATCATAAGAATTGAAATAACACTAAATTCACGATTTATTGTCACAATAAACACGCCCCTAGACATAGCCTAGAGAACCTGTATAAGAAATCCGCCTCTACCAGAAGGAAAAACGGAGAAAAACCCGGGCCAGGATGGGACTACAGAATTAACGTACACAACCGTGCCAAAGTTGAGTACATATAAAACTAAATAAATATGAGCCATAAGACAACACTATCATGCATGAAAATTGTTTTTAAATTCTCATAAGTTGTTTTAAAGGTACTACAGCAATGGCGTGAAAAAGTACAAGACGGATTTAACTTTGATTAAAATAAATAAATTCTATTACATTGTAGAAGCACTGGTGCAGGAGATAGTTTTTAACCGCGAATTTGAAGAGATTCAGTTTCATAATATCTTTTATATTCTTGGACAGGGAATTATATAGATCTATTCCCGAATAATATGGTCCTCTTTGCCAAAGTGGTTGACACTCTAGGGCTATGAATATTATTCCTATTGCGAGTATAGTCTTCGTGAACGAGACTGTTTCGCATGAAGCAAGGGTGGCACTTCAGTAATTCGGTCTTTACAAACACGACCGTTTCATAAATATAAATGCAGGGAAGTGTTAAGATATTTAATTCCTTGAATAAAGGGTTATTGATTTCACTGACGACTTCTTGTTATTCATTTCCATTTTGTGTTTTGGTTCAATTATTTTGAAAAATCGTGGTTTTTGTTTACGAAAATTTGTCTTTGAAAATGTTGTTTGATTTTTTGTTTCGGATATTTTTTCTTTACTTTTCTTTAAACTGATGGGTAAAAATGGTGTTTGCAACCCGATGAATGTAGGAGAAGCAAAGTATCAGAAAAGTAAGATAATTGGGGAAGAGAATGCAATAGTTCTTTGACTATTTTAATATTTAATTTAACTTTCCTTATGTATAGTATGATGGACATATACTCGTGCTGGGGTGTAGTGGAGCGGATGTACGTCTGAGCGACGATCACGCACTACTTTGTTCATAGGGACTGCTCACCTTTAATAACAGAAGGAGATATTATGATTATGTTTTTAATACGTTTGAAAAGAGTAAAATATAAACTTTCAGTTCAAAAAGTACCTGTCTTCTTTCATGGAAATGATATATTGTACCTAAATAAGAGATTTGGCAGCATTAACTGCTGAGCTTTTAAATTTAAATGAAGATTCCCGGACCGAGGCTGCTGATAAAGAAGGGTGTTAGCTCTTCTATACTAACTGTTCCAGGATGAAAACTCTCACATATCCAAATTACAATAAGTTTGATAAGACAAAGGTTTTAAAAATTAATAACAAAGAGTAAATGTTAGCGAAAGGATTAAAATGTGCTGTTGACTCAATGATACAAATGTAATTGAAAGTGATATGTATGTATAACTGTTAGAATATGCAAAATTGAATTAGTGATCTAAATATAATTTGGGATCGAGGTAAAACATCTGGATTCAAAATCTGATTTAAAAAATTAATTTGAGAAAATCCTACCACTAAATTTATTACCATCAGTCTGCATAAAGTCATAATGACGATCGTCCGTGAATAATAACGTGACTTATGACTCATTTTGCATGCAATAAATGCAAGAAAATTGTAGCGTGTCACTTGCGAAATAGACAAAGTCAAACCATAAAATATTTGTACCTTGCGTTATGAATTCATTATATACGCGAGCCTACGTCGCAAGCCACGTCGCTTGGTGACTCAAAGCGTATATACTCGTAGCTTTATGCAAGTTGAAAGGAGTTCTCTGGCATCAGTGCGACGGGACGCTTTATTTCCGGGAAACCATTGGAACATCAGACGAAAAGTTCTCGCGGAAGAATTATTTTTATTTTTACAACAAGAAAGGTATTCTCTCTTTCGGGTATAGTTTTTTATTTACCTCAATATTTGAGTGTGCATGCCATACCTTAGAGTTGTCTTTCAGTGTATTGTAGTGTCCATAGAATATAATTAACTTTTCAATGATTTGTGAATTCTAACCGTGAATGAATTGCAAGCTGTGAATCAATTTCTCGGAAATAATAATCTACTTCCATATACAGTTTTTGACAGAGAAATATTGTAATCTCCGTTAGCACTTTTCTGTCGTTTTACCTGACACAGTCTCCACCATCGAAATTCAAATTGAATCGCAACACAGTTCTTCGCTTCTCGTATGTGAAACGAAATATAACCTTTGTTTGAGTGACGAAATCAATTTATTCGTCTGTCCGAAACACGATCACATGTTTTGATGAATGAGTCGTATTTACGTTTAGTTTTTGATAAAACATGCAGATTATGTAAAGCTTCATCATTCGTTTCATTGCGACTTTACTGTTCTATTGGAGATGATTGCTGGTATAGTTCAAAACTAGTGTAGTTGCTTTATAGTCAAGTGCTATGAAATTATCTCATTTATCATAACGTTAACCATTCTTATTAACGGAGGTAAAGTCTTATTTTGTCAACCTTTTTTTTCTTAAAAGTGATAGCTTATTACAAGAAATTTGTTATATCTAAAAAAACATTCTGTATGCATATTTTTTAAACGTTAGGACCATTCGAAAATTGCGTTGGTCACATTAAATGCGAGCTATGTTATGTTCAAGCGATATCTTATACCTGTTGAATTTTACACGTAATCCCCCTACACTTTATTACTTACATTGCCCTCTCCCTTTTATTTGTAAAGCTTTGGGCATTAAAATAAAATGACAAGAAGTATATAATGAACACTCTATGACAATATTATGAAGTGAATTAAAAGTTAATTTATGGACGTTAACATAATTTTACAATTTTAGGAACACGTTGCATGAACAATAAAAATTGGTTACACATAGTGAAGAAATAGGATACATATTATTAAAGAAATTGATACTTGTAATAACTACTAGGATAAATAATTAAATATGAAAAATTCTTACGTTTCGTTTAACTCTACTTACAGAGAAGTCGAAAAATGTTTGAAAAATCATTTTCTGTAGCATTCAGCATGTGCGAATTAATTATAATTGACACAAAGAAATTATGTTTTCCGGAAGTCTGCTTAATGCGAAGAAGATACAATTCCCTTTATTCTTAGCTAAAAAAAGTACTCCAAGATTTAATATTTATTTATTCTTACCACAAAAATACAGAAAAAAATGTTATTTTAAAGCCCGATGAAAAATCAGCGAGATGGGTAGTAATTGTAGATTGCAAGTAGCATAGGACCGCTACGTAAACTGAATGCTGTAACTCTGATCGACTGAAGTACATTATTTAGAGCAAGTCATAGTAGTAGTCTCGCTCTATATAATACGATCCACATAAACAGACATTCTCTGAACATCCGTCTATAAGTTCCTTATAAAAACGAACAATTCGTCACTTTAAGAAACTTGCTTTCAGCACCATCTAGTAGAGACTATGCAAACTCCATCCACCTACTATAAAATTCACAATAAAAAAAAACAGTTCTATACATCGCACCGACTTGCAATTTTTGCAATCAATTCGTTACAATCATACATATCTGTTCTTTTAAAACTAAAAAAATCATTTCCTGGCATTTTGGAAAATTTCTGGGACAAGAAAATATTTCACAAACTAGGCCTCTCTGCATTCGAAACATTGAGAAACTGCATTCGAAATGTTGAGAAACTGACTAGTATTGAATGTTGTTTACAAATTCAGTTCAATGAAATACATAAAAACGTCACCCCAACGTCTTAATAAACGTTTTCTATACGTACAACCGATTTGCTGTTTGTTCGTAAAAGATTCCTTTCGTCTATATTGACTGGCTTAATTTTTCGTTCTTTGGTATTTTTATTATAAATTATCAAATCTTCGGTATTTTTGAAAGCTTTCGGGTCAAAAAATTGTTTTACAAAGTC
>NNCF01128078.1:753469-771406 GCA_002313205.1 Laupala kohalensis | reverse complement strand
TTTTTAGTGGGTATGGTCGAGATATTCGGCGAGTCCCACACACGGGGAAGAGTCACTACGGCTCTTCTCTATGGTGCGAAACTGCATTTTTCCCTACTTGCATGGGCTCTAATGACCTCGATGTTGACGAGCCCTAAAGCCCTCCCCCCCCCAAAAAAAAAGTAATGTTGTGTAGATTATAAGTTCAATAGTGCAACGAAGTAAATTTGGTGAACTACGCCTTTGTCGTAATTAAATACGTGAATGCAATGATCTCCAAATTTGAAATATAGCACCTACCAATAGGTCATTAAGATCTTTAGTATATAAACTGTTAAGTAAAGAAATAACCTGTTAGGCCGAAGGTCTTAAGAGAGGTGCCAGCAAATCGAGTCATAAGGTCTAAATTTCAATGATCGGAAGGGAAATATTCTATTTCGAAAACTCAGTCCAAATGGAGTGGGAAATGTTTCAGCATTTCTGTCATCAGCTTGAATTTTGATTGACACATTTCCGATGGGATATGAACAATCGATCTAGTTCAGTCGCAAAAGCGTTGACGTCCATGTCATTGGTCGAAATATTACGCCGAGACCAACATGTCACTCTCATGACGTTCTCTGTTGAATTGGAGAGACCTGTCGACCTTTCTTCTCGGTGGCGGCTTCTTTTGTTTTAACAGTGTTCGTTGAGACCGAGAAATGTATCCTCGTTGGTTTTCCCCGCGGATCTGTGTTTCGTCGGGGCCGCCGCGACTGTGCTATAACGACAGTGCGTGTTAGTGGAGACGTTTTTGAAGGTAGTGGAAGCAAAGGCAAAGTACCGACGAGAGAGGAGAAGAGGAGTGTGCGATGGTTCGAACGATGAATCTGTGGATGTGTTAGCAACTTTCTTTGAGGGTGTGGAAAAGAAGGAGAGGGGGAGTCTTCGTCAGCAATTTTTACTGAGGTGTAGTGGCGACGACACGTAACCGGTGGTATAAGGGCGATGCGGGCGGTACTGCAAACGCAGTTGGAGTTGCTCGCGACGCGCAATGAATATTTTATGAAGCCTGAGCCAAGTTGCGACGCGAATCCGCTGACGAGCGCGTACGATGCGACTTCTTCTCGATTTGGAGACTTGGCTCTTCACTTCTCACCTTCGCTCCATAGAAATTTCCTCTTCTTTATATTACTACGATTACAGAGTATCTCCAAAGAATATCTGTTGAATCGGCGTTGCTTATTAAGAATAATTATTGTTACGCCATGAGGATTGGCGTATTCCAAGAATCACATTTTTATGGTTACTTTATTTATAGAGCATCAATTTCATTGCTTAGTAGTTACTTCTCTGTAAAAATTAATGTTTCAGTGATTTTTAGTCCATTTTGCATGATCATTCATGCAGGTGTATTCGTGCGTACGTTAGGAATTTTCGTTATTTTTGGAGAACGAAATTATATTAAGGATTGTAATAAGATGCCTGCCTCGTGTATGTGTTTTATCTTTGAGTCATGTTTTAGATAATATTCCATTGTGAATTTTATTCATCACGACAGTTCAAACTGTCAGTCTGTAAATTTAAACTTAGTTGAATTTAATTGTTGTTGTTTTTTGTAAACCGCGAATTTTACAATTTTTAATAATGTTATTTTATTTTTAGTTTTAATCGTAGAGCCTTAGAAACTGTGTAAGGCATGGGATCTATGCCAAGAAGCCTTCCAATATTTCATTATTACGTGAGAAAATCGTGTCGATGACGAAAATATTATTTTAATTCGAATATTTTATTCCAGATTCCTTTGAATAGTTTTTCGAAGACCTTTATTCCCAGTAACTTTTACAATGTGTTCTAGATGAACCTCCAAGTTTCCAAATAACAAAACTTTGAATGTAATTTTGTAACCGAGATAGATTAACATTTTTACGAATTAATTTAATGGTTAATAAATTCAGAAAAAAAATCATCGGCACGTGTGCGAACTGTCTTCAGATGAGGGTATGCGAATACCTTGCACGCAGTAGAATGAGTGGGTGAGCGGAACTCCGTCCGTAAGAACCATGGAGCGGGGCTGCACGTAATTACCCGTCACTCCCTCGAGACGAGCGACGGCGCTCTTGTAATATGCGAACATCTTGCGTGCTTCGGCCTACACTTCCACTCTGCCTCTCGTCTACAAGATGCTTACATTCCGTGGCTTGTACATTCTTGTCGAGAAATTTCTGTGTGTCTTCATTAGTATTTTTTATGTTGTGTGTATTTAAAATGTATTTCTTTCGCAACGGAAACATTTTATGTTGGTAATGTTTTTACATTACGGTTCGAATGTTTTTGATGTCGATTGGGATATGAAGTGGAAATGCGAAGTCAAACGAATGAGCTCGAGAGATTTAATGTAAACATATAAGACGTGTACAATACGGTATACGTTACAAAAACAATAAGTACTTGGCAACTCATTATCATGCAGATGTTCCACTGAGGAACCATTTCAATAATAATAGAAGAGACTTGTTAGAATTTTAAGAAATAAATACGTACAGAAATATTATAATTAAAAATTGTCATAAACATGTGCAGAATTCACCGGAAGAATTGAATGATAGGTTCTCGGATAAATTGTATCGTCGTTATTCCTTCAATTGTCATAGGATCGTCTACTAATCAAATGATTCCCATACTATTACGCAAAACCATGATAAGTGGATTTTCGAACAATTCATATACATATTATTAAATGCCATGTAAAGATCACTGGTACTCAATTTGAGTGTTCTCAAATTTATTGATATCAGTAATGATGAACTAGTGGTTTTGTACAAAGCGACATACCCCCGTTTTCTTTGTCATTCGTGTATTGCCACATGCGCCCTGGTAGATAACCCCTCCTCGCATTTATGTTTCAAATGTCTGGAAGGGCATCTGCCACCCCTGCCATTATCACAGACGCTGCCCCCTCGTCATCTACCCTTGGATATGGAGAGAGTGTATCGATTATGTATCTGGTAGCGACCGACATAACATGCAACCTCTGCGACTCCCAACCGCAGTTGTAATACTCGGAAACAGCAATATATCTGGATTCTGTCTGGATGCTGTTTCCACTATGGCAACAATGTGTGTCTAGTGAATAAACTCATACAGAAATTAGACTTACTGGCGCGCATTCTCGTGGTCCTAAGTTGGGCCCTCGTGGTCCTGGGCCGGAACGAAATACATACGTTCAGTCAGCTAGAACCACGAAATGAAGATTGCTAGTAAGACTCAGTTATTGTGTGAGTTTACTCACTAGACACATCGTGAATTTTACCGAGATCGGAGGAACAGTGTCTAGATAGGATCGAGATTGCTGTATCCTAGTATTACAACTGCGGTGGTTAGTCGCAGAGGGTGAACGTTTCATACATCACAGACATGGAAATAAAAAGCTACAATATCGGTCGTTCTCTGTATTTTTACTTTCCACCCTATTGTCACCCCTACCCTAGAAGTGATCGAGGTGTACTATCTGCCATGTGAACGTGAGTGTGCCATTACGTGACACATAAGGTTCCACTATTCATTTCAGAAGCAATGATAACTGCGTTGTAAAAACTATTTGTAGTGTCGAGATTTTTCATTACTTTTACTTCCTCTCTTTGCACGTGTTGAATATTTGTGGACTTAATCAGCAGTGGGTGTGGCACTAATCCTTTAAAAGACACTCTAAATCATGTAATCACTATTAATATCTGTCGTTTTCGATCATTTTCCCCTGTTAACCCCTTCCCAACCACCCCCTAAGGTTGCTAGGGTTGTCTTACCCCACAGTGTTTGTTGGCTCATAGTTATCTGTTATCAAGTTTGCTTCAAATTTCTCCTGACATTTCGGAAATATGGTTGACCTATACATACATACATACATACATTTTTATATACATAGATTTTCCTTATGTGCACCCGTAAAGATATATTCAATGGAAGTGTTTATAAAATATGTGCAATCATTTTAACTTTTGTTGTGTTTTGTACATTTACAACGAAATAAAAAATATGTAACGTTGCTACATCATACCAACATTAAGTGCTTAAGTAGTTAAATATGCATTAAGTACTTAAATATGCATTTAATATATTAAGGTACACTTGTTGTGTAGAATAAAGGAAAATTAATGTATACAATATTTTCATGCACAGTTACATCCCTGCGTGTAGTGGGTATGAAAATTCGTTAAAGTCTTGCCAGCAGCAGCTGCTCGTGAAAACTTAGTTCTCCACTTAGCGCGAGGTTTACTGCCGCTATTGCAGGAGACCAAGCAGTCACCGAGCGACGACAACGGCGCCCACGTAAAGAGTGGAGTTGGAGGACGAAGGGGCGGCTTGTGTGGGCTGACCGCAACGAAGTTAGTGGCTTCCTCGGCGCGACGCGTGCTCACGACGCGGTCCACATCGCACCCATTGGGAGCGCAGGCTGCCTGCATCCTGACTGGCTNTTTTTTTTTTTTTTTTTTTTTTTTTTGCGCATGTTGGAATGTACGTCATTATGGAATTGAGCGAAATATCGAATAAAAAGTAAAATATAGTAGGGAAGGAGATAGTTGCTGATTCCTTTTATCTATTATCGCTTTGTGTTGAATAATCTGCACATCACGCAGTTCATTGTATAATATCCGGGGAAATTTTCCCTACAAAACTTCTCATCAAAATTAGTTACATTATGTAATAATGATAATAGGAAAATTCGTAATAATTTTTAGAGTGAATTAACGATTGAATTTTATATTTATCATGTTTGGGAGATAATCCTGCATATTATATTCTCTTGTCAAACACCTTACTCAAATAATTAGAATTGAAAAAAAAAAAATTCGTGAAAAGCGTGAGAAAAAAATAATTGTACTGGCTGAGTTACAACGAAAGGCAATAGAGATGAACTTGATATGAGATGAATACAGTAGAAGGTAGTATTAAGAATTGTTTGTTTTGATGAAAATATTTTTTTCTGTGTATTGAAATCCTGTGTGTATACTTTAATTATCCAATCTTACCTTTCACGGATTTTTTTCTAGTGAAAATAATTTAATCTTTGACCACATTTTCTTTAGGGGAATCACATTTGACCGGGTGTGCTTGAATTGAGGCAAGTTTATGGGACCACAAGTTCCTATGCTGCTTATTGTGTGATCGTGGTTCTTCGTGAATATCACATTCTTACATTCTTCTCCTTTTCATTTTACCATTTATCTTCCCAATCTCTTAATCATCCTAAATATAGTTCGCGTCAGCAAGGACACACGACCGTAAATGAAAACTCATCTTTATCCACAAATTATTGCACCATTCCTCATTGCAGATCCCAAGGTGAGGAAGAGAATTAAGAGTAAATACCTGACCTTCCCCATCCTGGCCCAGGTTTTCACTTCGGTTTTCCTCTGGGTTGCGGCGGATTACCCTAGCCGGGAATATCATTTAAAACGTTTATTATTTTTAATCTCATCTCGAATATCCACGATTCATTAAAAAATAATAAGTAGATAACGGTACCTATTTTATTAAGTAATTTTTATAAGTATTAAATCCGCCACTGCCCTTGGGCCCTTAATCGGAATTGATGGAATGGTCCCTTGCATGTTTCCGGAGAGTAACTTAGTTCATTATCCCCCATGTGGTCAAATGTAGTTTGCAACTGCTTTTCATACAATTAAGTTTTTGTATTTATTGACCTAAATAATGGGCCAAACTAGTTATAAATCATTTGGATTATGGTTGTATGAATGAAGTAGGAGAATTTATCTTGATTTCGTTCGATCTAAAATATTAAATATTTAGCAATACATTATTGCTAAGAACATAGTAGATTTTATACGTCTATAACATCTAAAAGCATCCATATAATAACAATTAGAGAAGCTAATTTATTTTAAATTTTTAAATGAATGAGATGTGTAACATTTAGAACTACGTATGAGCAAATATCAAGTCTTCGTGCGTAAGGATTAACCTGAAGCCAGTGATATGGAACAAGTGAACAGCTTGGCGTTTTTCAAAAGTTCTTGACATGTAGAGAGATCACTTGACGGTTAAATGTCAAGTGGCCGCCCTCCTCGTGTTGACTGGAAGCTTGAGATCGCCGTTGGAGGGTGCTATCGGGTTACTTTCCTTCCACTCGAGAAGTCGCGACCACTCTCGTGCACCGCTCGCGCTCCCCAAGTTCTGCGCGGAATCTCATGCAAGACGGGGTCACGGAGGTATATTCGAAATTAACGCTCTTCTGACGGAGAGGTGGTATTGAATGATTGCAATAATTGAGAAGCACGTATTTCACGGATACCTTCAAGAAAACAGAAAACCTATTCTTTTGCTAGCTTTTAAGTAGGTATAAATACTTTTTTATGAATCTTGCTGAACTAATTAGTTCTAAAGATGTAATGCTTAATTGTTTCCTACTGAATCCTTCTCGTAGAAAATATTCCTTCTAATTAACGTAATCGAAATTTCGGGAATAACATTTAAACTGACTTCCAGATATTGTTCGACCCGTAAACGAAACTTAAAAAAAAAGTAATTTCTATATTTGATTATTTCTTAAATATTAATTTAATTGTTTGTACAGTTCAGAACTGTGTGATGTTCAGGGCGCTGCTAAATCTTTTCAGGATCTGTTCCATATTTTACTTTCTCGTACAATTACATTAATAATTCATCTATTTTTCCTTTTATTATGCACGTATTGCACAGTAGTAGATTTTCATAATAATCACTAATCTGAACATTCCCAATTGCAAAGTCCTTTTTTCATCCTTGGTTTTAAAACGACCTCTCCGACTTTCTCTTTCGTATCCACCAGAAATTTAACTTGCGCGGTTAGTATTAATTGTCAAATTAATGACAGAATTTCAGGACTCTGATATTGGAATTCCTACTCGGCGACAGTCGCTTGATTTGAATTATTACTGTTGGCTTGGCCATCTCCAGAATCGTAGGAGATATCGTGGTAGACATTGTAGGAGTAATTGTGAGAATTGAATGGGAATCCCATTACCTTAGTGGAGAGAACGTTTGGCTGAGATTCAAATCGGCTTATCGGGTCACAAAACGTTCTCTCTTGTCATCCGTGTCGTGAGTAGTGACTGCAACGTTCGTGAGAGAGAACGTACGTAATACTGTGGCAGTTCTTATCAATTTCATCATTGACATATTTTTATGGGCGATATCTAATGTGAACAGAGATCAGTAAAAAGAAGTGTCTCAGCAAAAAGAAGAGATATACTATTTACAAATCAATTTCACTTGTAGAATGGATGTTTCGAGCAAAAACTACGAATACCTAAGTGTGATTGTGAATCGATTCGGCAGGTAGTGAGGTTTAGGTTTTAAATTGTTTTCCTCTTTAGCCGTGAAGAAATTAATTTTCAAAATTATCACTAGTGGAAATTGTCTCGTCCTAGAGACTATCGTGTATTGGTATTCGATTTATGCGTAAATTTGCTGCGAAACGACGATTTCTAATTTTGGAGTATATTTCATGGAAAAACATTTCAGTGAAGGATGTTGCCTTTTCTCTATTGATTTTTATTTCTTCTACCGACAGCTCTTTTGATATGTCATCAAACCAACGATACTGATCTGTATTTGTTGACCTGATATGTGAGTGGACGAGGGTGGATAGCGAGTGGATGTGGGGACGACCATTCAGTTTAATTTTCTGCGGAATATTATACCTAATAAATTAGGATCAATTCACGAGTTCAGATTTTTTCAAAGTAATGATAATGAAACATCTTGCTATTCTTTTGAGATGCGACTCTGCGACTTTTGCGTTCATTTCTTTATTGAATAGTTCTCTTCTCCTTTGTAAATAGAAAAATAATATTTTAAAATAAACTCTTTATACTGCTTTGTTTTAATTGCTTTCAATACACACACTTAGTGATTTATTTCTCAGTCCGTTACTTAAATAACCTTCTGGAACTTACAGATCTGTTTTATTAAAAAAAATATTTCTTCCATATTGATTTCGCCAATTTTGATTCATGCTGGTGTGGGAATAATTCATTATTAAATTTCTTGCTTAAGTTTGAACTTTTTTGTTCGTATAATTGAGTTCTTTGAGCACTGTCAAATTTCACAACACTTTACTTTGTGAAGTGTGGTTGAGGAAGGCATCAATAATAATTATATTACATCGTAAATTATTGAATGTATAATGACTCAATAACTTGAGCGACATACCGAAGTGGCTGGTCTTGTACGTCAACTTGATTCTAGAAATCAAATATTCGAACTTGGAATTCATCTGAAGAAGGTATTATCAACTATTGTGCTTATAACATATGGCTATTGATATCGTGGTACTCAGGCCAACTATGGATTTAACCAAATAATATTCATCTCGTTTCTTGGTCTTATTTACTTATTTGAGAGATATCGATTTGATGACTACTGTTCACGATTGCCGTGCCTTATATTGAAATGTGAAAGTAATTGGTATTTGGCTGTTTTCGGTGCTTGTTGGCGTGTTTCGCGCGACACGTGTCGAGGAGTCTGGTTTCATGGGGACTCAGACGCTTCTCGATTTGTGCTTTGTTCACACCTAATTGGCTTTACTGATCACAGCCCCTTGATAAGTTTCTTTATCGGTGTTGTGCAGCAGGAGGTGCATTCTCGGTCCAATTAATATTGAATTTGGTTGAACATGAACCGTATTTACATTTATATTTGGTATGTATTTTAATTTTAATGTATTTTAGGCAAACAAATATGAAATATTTAGGAATAAAGATTTAGTTAAAGAGTAGAATGAATTTTTCTGTTTTTGAACTGTGTTGTGAAAAGGAACCTAGACAGAATGAAGTCCAGGAATTACATCTGCACCGTTTATTTTGCTGTACGCTTAATGTTTGTCCTGGTTATTATTTCTGCGTATGTGAAGTATTTTCAACAAACATGGCGATGAAAAACTTTCCTCTGTCCCCAATCCTTTGTGTTCATTTTGCCGATCCATTTCGTCTTGGGTAGCTGTAGTGGAATGTGGGGTGACTCTTCCTAGCCTTCGTGTTTTATGTACGTACGAACCAACTGCAAATTCTTTTGTTGGAGCTGCATGTCGCAGCATGACGTATAAGCGCGCTTATTTGTTCCGTCCTTCGCTCCGAATCCTCTCCCTGCAAGACAGCGATTGTGGCTGCGAGACCGAGGGATTGCTGGAAGAGTGGTTACGATGTTATGTGGCAACTCTGTTAGTGACGTATGCGTCATCCACTGAGATTCTTTTCCATCGTGAAAATTCGGTTATGTGAGTGTTAGGACATTGCCAGACACAAAGAGGATTTGTTGCAGTCGCCCATGCAAACGTCATGCCGAGTTTTTGCCCTGTTGTATCGGAGTTTCCCGACTTAGACTACGCTTTTTAGTGAGATTCTTTTGAAGTTTCATGGAATGAGATTTTTTAAGTTCTAGTTGGATGCATTTACCAACAGCTTAGTGTTGTAAGGTTTATTTCTACTGTACATCACTTCGTAGGAATGGGAAACCGCGATTGTCATGTGTGAATATGAGTGAATAAGGGGGAACATCTCAAAAGTCTCCAGTTCGGAAGTCCGGTTTTCATTACGTTTTGTCGTCACACAGGTATAATAATTTAATGTAATTATATGTTTATCTAAATAAATAATTTAATGTAATGGCTCTTTAGCTGCTATTGACACTAGCTTTTTAAGGCGACTTTCAACCCTTCTTTAAGGTATAGAAAAAGAAACAAAAACATTATTGATATATCATTTATTCAAATTCAAAGAATAGCAGCAGCGTAATACTGCCGTGAATATGTAATCATTTGCGATTAAAAAGAAAGATTAAACTTTTTTTTTCTTTTTTTTTTGTACGACAAGAAACTCACCCGGAGCGAAAGAGGTCATGTCTTACCCACTCACTATATTCGGAAATATGTAAATATTAGCTGTTGTTATTCTTTAAAATTGTATGATTCATATTTGTATTTTCTTGACTTGAAAGTACCGCTGAGAAAATGCAGTCTCATTTAATAACTATCAAATAGAATCTCAGCAATTAAAAAGCTACAAATGATTCAAAGTATTAGCCCACCTGTTTAAATTATTGATCGTGATTTATCTCAGTGAAACCCGCACTTTGATATTTTTACCCGATAAGGAGACACGTGAGTTGTTCGTCTGCATTGACTCAACTGGTGTGTTAAACGAAATATTACACATTGTATCCTAATGCAATTAGTAGTATTTTAGTTTGAATGTGCTTCTAAGGATATGATTGAAATAAGTGAACTTTATAACAACTTCAAAACACGTTATTTAATAACTTGTACATGTAAATTTACAAACATATTTGCGTTAAATTACAAACATATTGACATTATATATGTATTATAACTCGCAGCTAACTTTTTGTCTTATCTAGGAACTTTCTCTGAAATTTTTGAATCCGCCTGTGCGTTAGGGCCCTTGATCGGAATTGATGGGATGGTCCCTTGCTTGCTTCCGGAGTGTAAATTAGTTTATTGTCCTCCACGTGGTCATACGCAGTTTGTACTGTTTTTTGACAATAAATGTATTATTATTGTTAATACGTAATGAACAGGAAAGTAACTTAAAATATTCCATTATTATAATTAATAATACTAAATAAGTACTGATTGGAATTGAACTCTCAGAATTAGTTTTCTCTGATTTAAATATAGTTTCTGCAGATCGCCGAACAATTTTTTCGAAATCCAATATCATTTATTTTAACACATTGTCTTTTCCGTGGTTCATCTGGTGATGCAACTTCCGTGCCATCATCTGTTCACTATACGGTGAGTAATTCTTGTGATCCCGCGAGCGAGCACGGCTCTTGTGTTTGTGACGTAGTTCCCTCTGGCTTTCTTCCAAGCAGGCCAAGCCACTGATCTGTTCCAAACGCATGCGAGCGCCAGGTTGTTCTCGTTGCCAATCACTAAATCATCTCTCGAACCACATCACGGACAGAACTGTTTGATTATTCCTTGTAATTGCTCCATGAGGAGAGAAAGTGAGTCTACACTGGCGTCGTTCTTGAATGATGAAATTTTTTGGAATACGTAGTATCTGCCATGATATCGGCGAGGACGGATATTTTTTATTATTTTATTACAAATATACAAAGAAAATGGATGTACTGATTTTAGATGCTTCATTGTATGCGAAATTTATGTTCTACGTTTAAATTAAAATTGGCGTATGACAAGTGAAATTAATGTATACGAATGTTACGTACATTATCAATGTTTGTTTGGTTTTACTTTGTTATTGTGGTATTTTATTTTTTTATTTAGACGTATTTGAAAAGCTAATTTTATTTTGAATCTTCATTTGTACCTGAAACTGTTCCTTCAAGAGAACAACTAATTTATAATAAATTAACTGTAATGACATCTCTCTCTGTGTGGAACGTTAATATATTTGGAGATAAGACATTGTTTCATTTTGTTAGTTTGTTTTCTTAGCGTAAATATCTGCATGGTTACGTGTCGATTTGAAATTCTTAAATACTGTTTTTGTGTTTATTAGAATTTCTTGTTAATTATCCTCTTTCCGTTTTTTTCAGGTACGTATTTAATGTGACTGAATTTTTCCTGCTTGGTATGTATTTTTAAAGTCATGGAAAGCAGCAATGGAGTAGACTGGAGCTAAAAGATCAGTTTTTCTTCTATTGTTTCATAATGATGCTGTTATCATGTTTGTGGAGAAACTTTAATGATTCTAGGTAGTTTATTCCTTCAAATATAAGTAACAATAAAGAAGGACCAAAAACCTGGCTTAAACGCTATGTAGATAAATATAGTCAGTTCCCATAAACTTCATTTTTTAACTTTTTATAATTATAAGAAAGTTATAAGAATATTTTTTAAATTTTAATTGTCCTATATGTAAATGGAAAATGTAGCGTACTATTGAAACTTCCTGCTTAGGAGAAAGGAGGTGGGTAGGTAGGGCTATTGTTAGTAGGTGGGCCGTTTAGCTGGGTTTACCAACAAGTTGACCCACGTGGAGGTTTTAATAGGAATAGTTAGTAACAGTAGAGATACTAGGAACTGTAGGTTGTGGGTAAAAGGAGGAGGGTTCGCTATTCAGTAGTCGCAGCTATGAACTGGGACATTAATATGAAAAGCTACAAATTTTTCTGGTCGAGCACGCTAACCCCTTAGCCACCGGATGGGTGATAAAATAATATCGTAAACTGAATTATCAGATATTCGGTTTGACAAATAGCTATATAATATGCCATAAATATCTCAAACTGATATAGAAATCACGGTGAAATAGAATTTTCTTTTTTTTTTGGAGTCTGTTCTATTTCATTTTTTTGGTGTTATCTCCTTGGGTCCTTTCCTCAGTAAATGTGCTTGCAACAGCGAGACGTCAGGGTTTTTCATCCTCCTCGAAAGTCCATTAAAATCCCATTGGGCAGTCATTTGCCAAATTATAAACGTAGCGAACTGAATTGAGACACTTGTTTTTTACTTCTCTTTTTTTCACATTCTTGTAACATACCAGCGTGAGACGAAATTCCACGTTTGTGGAAATCAGATGGTTTTGAGTTGAAGGATACGTTAAACCATGTTCGAGATGTATTTTCATCTGTAAAAGAATCTCTTTGAAAGTTTTTGGTATAAGGGGGCGTATAAAGATTGGAAGATTAAAATAGGTATGGAATGATCTACCAACCCAACTCCTGGATAGTGTATTTAGACAGGTTACTGGAATGTGGCGGGGCATTATCGTGCAGCAGCGTCAGCTCTCACAGTTGCTTTAGCGTTTTTCTGGTATTGCATCTGCAAGATGCCTCAGTTGGTGGCAGTAAATGTCGGCAGTGATGATTACACCCCGGAGAAGCAATATTAAAGTGCTCCCTTCAAGTCCTACGGGAAGCATAACATTATCTTTTGCGAACGGGCATTGTTCTTTCCAAGAGCAGTTACTGTTTTATTGTCATTCCTTTGGTTTTCTTAGGTTTATCGAAGTCGATCGCAAACAAATTGATAACGAGCCAGCAAAGATGGATAATGACCGACTCCTGATTGTGTGGTTTTGGCTTAGAGGATGCAGTACCCACTCCCGAGTTATTACCCTGGCTATGAATGCAAATGCTGCTCGGTAGTGTCGGGAATACTACACTTTCTCTACATGACACTCCATGACACTTCTCCATAGAAGGATTACTGACGGCATAAATGAAATATTGAATACGTAACCTCAACCACAATACTTTCTTCTAAAACAACAATTTAAATTGATAAGAAAACCTCATAACTGCTCTCCAACGCTCAAACAAAACCGCTACAGACTTGTGCACCAACCTAATGGAATAGCTGAATATCTTTGTATTTTCCGTGTTGGTGGAAAATTTTCATTTCTCCGTTCTAGTCATCTGTGTTCGCTTTAGTCTCATGGGTATAACTCTGTTCGTTCATCACATGATTCCATGCTCGGGAACCTGATAGATACTAGATTTTGTGTTTTCATTGAAGCGGATTACGGCGAATCGCTAGGGAAATTTAAGTTTCTCATCTTAGCGAGAAGTTTTTGATAAACTTCTTGGCGCTTTGATGCTTTTTTCTCTTCTATCCGTTTGCCTTTCTGGCAGTGACATGACCTTATTTGTGTTTCAGTTTTATTTATATTAAAGTGTATGGGTCATTCCGAATCTAATCATTACATTCGTGTAAATGCTTGTGATTTTTCTCGAATATATTTCATATTTCTGGCCATACATTTTCTCGACCTCTCGACTTTTTGGTTACGAATTATTTGTTTAGTCATAATGCCCTATAGCTGAACCCGAGCGAATGAATCTCATACATAAATAGAGAAGGGAAAATATTAAGAAAGCTTAAACGTACCAAATTGCTAGTTAACTTTTTGTTACGCTTAATCTCTGTATAATAACTTAACCTCTGACATTCAGTACAGTGCTTCACAAAATTCTTTTACCTCAGTTCAGTACTTTTTCGTAAGCGCCGATGTGGTTTGCGTTTTTTTTCGTTCCTCTTTCTGTTGAGTGTTCTCGCGTCTCATTTATACGATTTTATTGCAACGTTGCGAGGCTCAAGAATTGCAGAAACCACACAAAGTTCGTAACGGAAATGAACAAAAGATAAAGTTAGTGTTTGTATATACGTTTTCTCTCGTGCGGTAGGTCAAAGTCATTAAGTACCACCAGGAGATGAATTTGAAAACTGACGTCGATACGAGGTTAATTAGCGTTATAAAGCAAGTTCAAAATAAAAAAAATAGTTCATCGTTATGTTGTACGATTTCAATTCTTTCATAGCACTGAAAATAAATTGTTAAAACCATGTGTTTCGGCATACATAATTCTCCCCGGATGGCAATTACGCTTGCTCTAAGAGAGGCTACCGGCTCCTAAGCACCTGTCAGCGAGGCTAGACGGGCACCTTCTCACCCCCAAAAGTGCAGGCTACGGTGGCTGGCCTTTGTTAGGCGAAACACCTTTCACCAGAAAGCGCACTATTCCTGCAACGTTTATTTACCAAAATTTGCACGCATTAGCATTGAGTTTCTTTAGCCTGCCATAAGATAGTGTCAGTAGACGGGCGTCCCTTCACTCCAGCACCCTACCTGATCTGCTTCACCCTCGCATCAGCTCTCAATCGTCCACCACTCGCCCACTCAGACGGACATACATGTTCGCTCTAGCAGCCACTCAATCGTCTACTACTCGTACACTCAGACGGACATACATGTTCGCTCGAGCAGCCACTCGACTTCAAAGTCTTTCCATTCTAAGTCTGATTACTTAGTTATTTTTATTTAATTTTCTATTCGTTTTATTATAGAGCGAGTAACATCAAGTCGTATTGTTAAATTTAAGAGCATCTTCACAAGTTGCTGCACGCGACCCGGATTTCCTCCCATTCTGCATTTCTATTCGTGTGCGCGTATGCTTCTCACCACTGTACTTCAATTCGCGCCCGCCAATTTANTTAGCGTGTGCATCATTGTATTCCCATGCGAGTGCGTGTCCCGGCACTTCAAGACATCGAGCTACAGACCGAAGACAACGC
Source organism: Laupala kohalensis (assembly GCA_002313205.1). Taxonomy (NCBI): domain Eukaryota; kingdom Metazoa; phylum Arthropoda; class Insecta; order Orthoptera; family Trigonidiidae; genus Laupala; species Laupala kohalensis. Next base: position 756,384 of record NNCF01128078.1, on the reverse strand, counting down.
CAGCTGGACTCCTAAGATTGAGTATTACCATTTAAGTTCTTAACGTACTGTGTTTGGTGACAGTCCACGTATTGAATATGTGTGGGTGTTCATGACTTGAACCAAGAACTGCTCCGCAATAAATGGTTACATGTGTTCCTTTTGTTATCAGTTGTTTCAATGGTTCTCTAAATGGTCTCGTCAGTGTAATCTAGAGCAGAACAGTTTTATTTCTTATTGAGAGACGAATCCCCACTGATTATATCAAATTCAGAAGGAAAATAGAATATAAAACATTACGGAGTGGCATGATCTTGAACACTTAATTAAATGCACCCGTAATAAAGAACCTTTCATTCTAATAATAAGTCATTTGGTTCTTGGATATTTCTTTCAATGTATCAAACAGTATTTGTATGTAATAATGAAATACGTAATGTTGTGTTGATCAAAAGGCACTATTAATATAAGGATTTTCGTTCTAATCATAAGTCTTGTTGACTCTTGGATGTTTATTTCATTTTATCAAGCAGTAATTCTATGTAATACATAGAAATACACAAGTAGTCTGTAAATTGATGGATTGGTGTGTCAATTGTGTAATTATCTAGAAAGATTACTGATTTAGTGATACTCAGATTCTTATGTAACCATTCTGCTTAATCCAGTTTTTGATTGCACAATTATTTCTTGTTTATGTATTTTTTAAGTTAATAAGTCAAGAGTGATTTCAATGTTTATTTCATTTATAAATACAATGTTGTTACGAAATTCAATTCATTAAATTTATGAGGGTTATTTTTGGTCTTTTCCTTATTTTACATCCCTCAAATTGCTTCCTTGGAAGCTGGTCCTCCGTCTTCATAATTCTGTTGTGTTCCGTGGCATCCGCCAGAGGATTTCCCAATCATTCGTACGTCGCCCCGGAACACCATGTATCAGGACGAAAATTATTAAGTATGTCAGGAGAAAAAGGGATACTTTCTATAATAATAATCATAATAAAGAAGTAATCTGTGTATGACAACGTGGAGGACAATAAACTAATTTACTCTTCGGAAATAAAAAAGGGTCCATACCATCAATTCCGATCAAGGGCACTAAGGGAGAGGCGGATTCAAAATTTCATCAGAATCCTAAGATAAGAATACAAATAGATATGATATAATATCAACAGAATACCAAAATATTTCTATTTAATGAAACAATTAATCTTACAAGTGCGTATTATTATTAAACTATAGATTATTGGAAATATTTTTTTATAAATCTGAACTATTAAAATGACTCTAAATTCGAGATGAATTACCACAGTAGGCCACCGCCTCGAGGCAAGAGCCTAGTGAATCTGTGTATAAAATCCGCCTCAACTGGAAATAAAATCGGAGAAAAACTCGGGCCAGGGTGGGGCTACAGAATTAATGTACACAACTACAATATACCTTCTAGTACTAAAAAACTAAAAAAAGTTACCTTTTAGTAATTAGATTTATTATTTATGTATGGAGCTCCATTTTTGTGTTGATTTTAACAATAATAATAAATTTATTGTCAAAAACAGTACAAACTGCGTATGACCACGTGGAGGACAATAAACTAATTTACTCTCCGGAAGCAAGCAAGGGACCATCCCATCAATTCGGATGAAGGGCCCGATCCAGCCGTATTGAATAGCCCTTGATTCGGTGATTGCATAGATTTGTCTTTTTAGATGTTTTTTTATTATGTAAATTGATCTGGAATTGACAGGCATTCCTAACTTCTCTGTTCGTGTAACTTTTTATACCGGGGGGAATGAATACGGCTGTTTACAGGAACGAGAGTAGTAAAACACAAGTCTTAACACAAGGTTCTCGAATGTTGGTTACTGTCATCGTTACGGTATATTTTGATGACACACATAGTTTTCCTATAACTGATTCCTTTTATGGTTTACAATAGCTTATGCTTGTTTCACTTTTGTCATTGGGGAATGAGTTTTTTTAGTAATATAAAACTGTCGTAGAGGATATGCTTCCCAGTAGGACATTTGTGCCGGTTTGAACCCAAAACGGGGGGAAAGGGTGACGGTGGTGGAGTGACCTTGTACACAGGTGTACAGGTTCTCCATAAGAAAAACTCGTGTACATGTTCGACCGCAAGAAAAGGAGATGGAACGGGGGTGTGACCTTGTACACAAGTGTGCAAGTTCTCCATAAGAATAACACGTGTGCGGGTTTGAACGCAGAAAGATGGGGGAAAAGGGTGATGGTGGTGGTGGGGTGTCAGGTGTCGTGCACGAGCGTGTTGCTTCGAAAATCCTCGAACACAGGTGTCCCGTTTTAAGCACAGAAGGGGGTGGGGATGCGAGAAGCGACATGTCCAAGATGTTGTATCACACGATCGCGCAATCTTACATCATAATATGTCTCAATCGCGTATTGCGCAATCTTGTGTCACAGGATGTCGCAATCTTCATCAATCAGGATCTGAACTTAAACGTGGGTGGGGGGTTCAAACACGTGTGCCGACACGTGATCGAGAATTCTGCAATCTTACCTCATAGAATGATGTAATCAAGGATGACGCAATCGCTCACCACACACAATCTTACACAAGGAGTACTGCGCAATCCTGAACAATCCAAGATGCAACTCGCTCTCCAAGCAACACGATCCACTTGCGACGAATGTCGCCGATGTTCTCCCTCGAGAGCAGAGTTTTTGTGAGTGATGGAAGTATGATTGTGTCATGCATTAGAAGCGGTAGGTGGTACATATATTCATTTATGAATAATTTTTTTATTAATGTTACTATTTGTTCTCTTAATGGCACGTTTTTGAGATTACCCTAACAAGATGGCGAGTGAACGGGAAAAAGAAAAAGATTAGAAAAACTTTTTAATACGACAATGAATATTTCTATATACATACAAAACCGATATATATATATATATA
>NNCF01128078.1:724328-747240 GCA_002313205.1 Laupala kohalensis | reverse complement strand
GATGTGCGGACTGGAATTACGCGAGAACTCCACGCACTGGCTTGTAAACGCTATCCCAGACGTCGCGTGCTCACTAAGGGATTGGACGACCTCCAGCAGTCGGATTTGATGGAAATGCAGACCTATGCTAAGAGCAATAGAGGCATGTGTTACATTTTTATGGTAATCGATGTCTATTCGAAATATTCATGAGCTGAACCGGTGAAGAGCAAGACAAGCGCTGCTATCAAAAAGGCGTTTCAATATATCCTGTTCTCTGAACCCAATCCCACACTTTTACAGACATATCACGGTACACAGTTCTACAATATGTTTTTGGCAACGTGGTTGGAGGGCAAAGGTATTGGTCAATACTCCACCTTCTCCACCATGAAACATGTGTTGTAGAACGTTTTAATCGCACGTTGGATGCGCGCAAGTGACTCAGAAGGTTGGCATCATTGATTGACTATGCTTTTCAGTCTTCTCCGTGAGTACAGTGCTATGAAGCATCGCACTAAGATGTAAAAAACGATGGTCTCATGAAGACGGTCTATGCACGTGTAAAGACACTCGATCGTAATACAGAGAAAAAAAATGTTCGTGCCGGTAATCTCGTACGCATTAGCGAATACAAACATCTTTTTCAGAAAGGATATGAACCCTAATGGACAACGCAACTTTTCAAGATTGTTCTAATTCATCTCTCGAATCCTGTGATGTACTCCTTCGAAGATGAGCACGGCTAAACCATCGCTGGACGCTTCTACCGAGAGGAATTTCAGTCCACGTGTAATCCAAAACACTTTCTGGTGGAGAATGTTTTTAGCAAATAAAAGACCTTAGCTTTTCAAATAGGTTCGATGCGAAAAATTCGTGAATTGATGAAAAAAGTAAATTGTTTCGTAAATTTTTTTCATAAAAATGAATGAAATATATTTTATTTGTTTCTCATTTCTATCCTACTCGTGGTGTGTAGGTGGGAAATGACAATGTAATATGAACAAACGTTTTTAACATTGCTTTTTTATTTCTCTATTGCTTACATCCATCTGTTTTGTTGATTACATCGATTCGAATACACATTACACTGGATCAAATCGGGGGGAAGAGGTGGTTTCCAACTCGCCACTTGCCATTCCGTAGAATTCGAATTACATTTATGCAATTCATGTAGCATCCATGAGATGTGGAGGAGGGGGACATCTTTTTCGGGGAGCATCCTTCTTCTTGCTTCCCGGAACATTCCGCAAAACAAAACAAAAATTCTTAACTGCAAATAAAAATAGGGAAATCGTTTTTGAATCAAACAGATGTCTCCGCTTTTGAAGCGTTGCAGAAGGTGGAGGAATGTATTTTTTCCGTCATCGTTAGAGAGACTTCCAACGTGCGGTCAACTCCATCTCCACAATTCTTTTTCCCAACACTTTCTCAAATAATCAGCTTTTCTGGAATTCGTTTCAACTGTTCCAAGCACACTCGTAATTTAGGACATTCATGTCTCTGCATTGAAAAAGTTGGTGTCTGCATCCAAAGAAGGTCTTGACAACACTAATTTTAGAAAACCTTATACATAGATCACCTTCATCTTTCCTAACCTTATTTTGATAATTTCTGGTAATTCCATATAATCCAAGTCACCCACCCTCTACTACGCGTTGCGACCAGTTTTCCACTAAATAATGATGAATGTGCGACAAATGATGTGCTATTCTTGCATCGAATAGGAATGATTCCATGACACCGTTTCAAAGGATGGATAAACTTTTATATATAAAATTTCCATCTTTAATAAACCCTTACATGTCCACAATCGACCATCTACAAATACAGAATCAACAATAATGAATGAGAAAGAGAAACAATAGTACAAGTTCTAAAGAATATGCACTAACATTTCCCTATTGAGAAGCGATGACGTTCTCATCTTCCTGGAGAAGCTTGACTTGTTAGCGTGGTGCTCGACAGCGTGTTGTATGCCTTCAGCTGGAGTAGTTTGACTGACTAGTGTGATGGTTGACGAAGTGTTCCCACGCATTGTGCCGCATTTGCGTCGTGACAGGCTGTGCAGGTGTCAAAATGCAGTGGTGCGGCAAAGGCGATGCAGATGCTGCAATGGCGGTGTTGGTGTGTCAAAGAAGATTCAGGTGTTACAAAGGAGGTGCATTGGTATCAAAGTTATGCAGGTGTGTCAATGGAGGTGCTGATGTTGCAAAAGGGGTGCAGGTGTTAAAAATGCGGTGCATGTGTGTCAAAGGTAGTGGAGGTGTTTCATATTGCTATGATTCTACTACTTAAACCGTGCTTTGCAATGCCGAAGTGCGGTGGTCTCTCAGCCGTTCTCGAGCACACATCATCAGTTTGTGTGTGACCATTGTGCGTTCGTGTCATGCGCGTCGAAGACTACATCGAAGTAATCGCGTTTGACGAAACTTTTTGTGTTGAATGACAAGATATTGAGTCGTCTTCAGATTGCATTCTTTGCCAACTCTGCTGCACATCAAGTTGATCTTGTTTCAGCGAATCCACACATTAAGACTCTGCGTCATTGTTTTAAGCATTGTAACATCGGATGCACTCTCATTGACGGTTCTTCGCCCTCACGACGTGACTGTGTTCAATGCATGCGGGAGCGTGAATTTGTAAACGAGGCGGTCACCACGTGCTAGTACAGATTGTTCTCATCGACCTTCACTGTTTGCACATTATTTTGTGTGGCGGGATTCACCGAGTCAACACAGACGGTGACAGAATTGACTCCTGTACCAGAGTCGACACAGGTGGTGTCACCTGTTTCAAATTGTACATCGTATAGTGTGACAGAGTCGACTCCTCTCACCGTTTCAGATTTAACACCCAATGTTGTGAAAGTTGACTCCTGCGTCAGCAACTAACCAGACTCGACACCTCAAACCACCACACCTGCTTCGCAAAAGATGACACTCCATCTTCCCACATCTGGTTCGTAAAAGACGTAATCCCACACCATCGCACCGCTTTTGTATAAGATGTTATCCGACAGCACACCACCTTCGCAAAAGTCGGGAACGTGCAACATCTATTCTTATGTGTATTGCATTTCCATTCCGTAGTATTTGGAAAAGAAAATAGGATAATTGATGTGAATCGGATGTCATCTCCTTATCCACGCACAGGTTAAAAAAAGTGTTCGCTTTTTTCACTGTACTGAAGGACACCGTTTTGTCAATAACATCTGCCGGGTGGTTGCGTCGATATCGCATACGACACTTCTGCAGCGTAACGCATGTGTCAGTGTTTTCACACTTCTTTCCTCGTGTTGACCTACGTTTTGTTTTGTTCAGGAAACATGTTGCAAGTCATCACATGTTATCTTTGTCTCCATGAGGATGATCCGATTGCTCATACACACATCACTCCGGGCCAGTATCGTTTTTGTAAACTATGCATCACCCAATGGGCATCATGTCATCGATCTTGCCTGATGTGTCTCGGAACATTAGATGCCTTTTGTAAAACTGACGATGTTGAGGATTTGTTAGAAGATATGAATCGCATTGAACCAGTGACAGTGATGGTGATTCTAATGAGGATGGTGATGTGATAGGGAGTGATGATTCTGATGAAACTGATCTTTTTTTAAAGAAATCTCTTATATATATTAACACAAAATAAAAAGATTTTTTAAAAAAAAAGATCAGCTCATCAGAATCACATATATAACATGCTAGCAAAGGGAGCGTGTGCTGCTCTGTGTTGTCATGTTGGTATCCATGATGCTACAACGTTGTGATGCACTCTAATCTTGCACTCTTTTTTTATACCATGAACCTTCTCATCCATGACACAATCATCACTTCCATCACTCACAGCACCACAGCTCTCGGAGGAAAACATCGGCGACTTTCGTTGTGTTGGTTGAAGAGCGGGTTTTGGATTGTTCAAGATTGTGCAGTACTCCTTGCGTAAGATTGTGTGTGGTGTACGATTGCGTCCTGGATTACATCATTCTATGAGGTAAGATTTCAGAATACTCGATCACGTGTCGGTACACGTTAGAACCCCCAACCGAGTTTGTTGGTTCAGATCCTGGATTGATTAAGATTGCGACATCTTATGATGGAAGATTGCGCAATCGTGTGATGCATCATGTTGGACATGTCGCTTCTCGCATCCCCACCCCCTTCTGTGCTTAATCCGGCTCTCCTGTATTCAAGGATTTTCGAAGCAACACGCACGTGCACGGCACCTGATTCTCCACAACCCCCATCACTCTTTTCCCCCACCTCTTTCTGCGTTTATAGCGACACACGTATTATTCTAAGCGGAACATTCACACCTGTGTACAAGGTCACACCACCCCATCACTATTTCCTCCCACTTCTTTTTGGGTTTAAACCGGTACATGTGTTATACTTATTGTGGAAATTGCGTTCAAACCGTCACACCTGTGCATGACATTTGACATCTTACCTCTTCCATCACCCCTTCGCCTCATCCCTTTTTATGTTTAAACCGGCACATGTCTTGTACTTTTTCCTTTTTCCTGCCAATGTTAAAATAAAATTTAAAAGAACTCTAAACTAAAATGGTTGAGCGTTCCCTTAGTGATCCGAGTAACCTCGTGCTTCTCAAACCTAAAGAAAACTATTCAACTTGGTTCAAAAAGTTGTGCGACGAAAATCTAAAATATTCAATCCTTCCATCTAAATATTTCAGTGAGTGGGTGTGTTGAGTGTTTCATTCATGGGATGGGTAGCTTACATAGTGCATATATGCTTGTGATATACGTTCCCTAGTATAGGAGTTCTCAAAGCTCGTTCGGAGAAAATAAATTGATTACTTCTCGAGATCTGAAGACATTACAACATTCTTGTAGCTTGCATGTCGTGAAGCTACTCCCTGGGAAAAGATTTAATATTTTAGATTTTTCATTCATTTATGATAAAAAATTAAGCTTTTTGAGCTCTACTACTTTAAATTAACTGCTCAACTGTTAAACTGATCCCTCTCTCTCTCTGATGTCGGTAGTCGATGCCACAGATATTGACCTGTATCTTACATGTGTGCTTCCGTTTTGAAATTGCTTTCGTGATTATTATTATAAACTGTGCAATTTTAATACCTTTGTTTATTATGAATATACGAAGGTCATTCATATATTCTTATTTTCTTCTTGTGAAAAATGGATTATCAGGGCAGAAAAGCAACATTATTCCGTAATACGAGAATAAACTTGCATCATATTCACCTGGAGAGTGTAGTGTGTTATTATCATAGCCACGACGGCAATGCATTTTCGTTTGCCTCTCGATTTGTCGTGCTTCCTCTTTTTTTCTCATTTGAACTCGACTGCAGCGGTCGACTCCATTCACCATGATTGCATTTGAAACGCCGCCTTGATGTCGGAGGAAGAGCGCCCCGCGATTGCAACACTAACGTCTTCCCTCACCCCATTCCTCACGTTGCCTTTGCATTGGCTTGTTTCCGAAACGCATTCACAGCGAGGCGATAAAAACGTACCCAAAACCACGTCCGAAATATTTGAAACTTATTCATTGCTCAATACGTGCAAGTGTTTTTCATTTCTTAAACCGTTTCCAACCTTTTTAATATCCTGGTTATAATTTTGGGATGAATTTATTAAATTCTAAAATGTCATAGTAGAACAAGTGCTTTATTAATCTTTATGCATGTGGACTAATGAACAAATATAGTAAAATAAATTCAGTTCACTTTCACGTTCTTGGTATATCATCAATTGAATAAGAGATGAGTGCCTGTGGTATTTATACTTCCGTTGTATTTTTGCAGATAAATGTAAGGTAAGCTGGATTTTCATTCGTGTTTCATATAACATACTGAGGTTTCCTTTTTTTCCTAGGAGTATGTAAATATAATGTGTTTGCTCTTTTAAGTAAGTTTCGTTTTATTTATCTACTACAAGCCTTTTGTGTAGAATTAAAATGCAAAATATTTTCGAAAACCACAAAAGGTATTGTCGTCAGTTGCTATGTAGAGCAATTGAATAAGTCGAAATAAAGGTTAAACATCCGAATGGAAGAAGGAAAGCTAAAAGTGTTTGTACACATTTGTTTTGACGTTCTAAATGTGGGCTGAAAAGTCTCATATGATATATTCACTGCTCCAGATATCAGAGGTGGTATATTTTTATCAATATACTAGCTGATTACCCGGCGTTGCCCGTTTCTCTCTTCTTTTTTTAAGATCAACTAACCCACTCGCAGGTCGAATTTTCACTTCCGACGCAAGACACAACGACGCCATTACGGCTGAACATATTCAATAAAATGCTTTTGAAAACTGTACCATATGTTACAATTTTTTATTTAAAATTTTACAATTTTAAGCTGTTTTTTGTCTTTGTTGAATGGCAAAAATATAGCGTTAAAAAGTAACACATTCTTGCGTATGCTCACAAGAAAGTACATAAAAACCTACAAATAATAATAAAAAATTACCCTACGATGATTTTGCATAAAATGTCGGCAATTTTATTTTCATTTTCGAAAATTGGCGATTTTAAGCAATGTTTGATAAAAGCAATATATTTCGTCTTCTACATTTACTGAAAACTACTTCATTTCGTCGGTATAGTGCAAAAATTAATGACAAAAAATATAGCGTTAAAAAGTATTTTTGCACTATATCGACGAAATGTAATTAAAATATATTCCTTTCATCAAATATTGCTTTAAAACGTTTTTTATTAAAAGGTTGAACAATACGATGTGTTTTATGGCAAAAATTAAAAAAATGATCAATTTTCACTCTTTTGCCAATTTTCGAAGTCCTAAAATGGGCGTTTCAAATAAAGTAATACTTTGCTAACAGGATTCATTTTTAAAGTATTGATAACGGATCAGTTCGATAGTGTATTTATTCACGAGTATTTTGCATCTTTTATTTTTCTACGACCATTAGAATTAAAAAATAGTGTATCTTTGCTCTAAAAATGCATAAAAAATGCACATATATGCTATTTTCTCGCGAAGCTCTTGTCCAATTTTAAAAAACTTTTTGTTTTGACCTTATTATATGTAATAAAATAATAAAAAATCCTACTTACCGATTACATCAGAACTTGGTTTTTTAATGTCTAATTTCCCTCGACTAATAGCAGTTATCTTTGAAAAGTTCCGCGCTTCCCACTCTGAACGTTAAATCTCGAAAACGGTATTTCACAGAGAAATGTCATGGTATTTAAATTGTGGAGAACTTGTTAAATAAACATGTGAAGCATAGAAAGAAAGATATTAGCGAAAAAAACACTATTCGCGACCTTTGATATTTTGATTGTGACAAGATAACAATTTTTCAGCGAATTTTTAGAATGGTATGACTGATGTATATGGAAAGTTTTAACTTTTCTCTTTTCTTTCCGTGAGTAAATTCTTATTTGACTGGACTTCACTAGAAATGATATTTGGAAATTTACCCGTTGATTTTCATCTCCAGAAATAAAGTTTCCGGGATATTAAAGAAAAGGGGACAAGTGAGGATTAATGAAAGTGAGTACAAAGCAAAGGAATGTGGACGCTCAATATATAGAAGTAGAGAAATTATTGCATGCTTGAAAACTCACATGGTCAAATTCAGTTAGGACGACAAGCTTTAAAAAATATACCGGAAGTTTCTTTTCTCTTCTTTTTTTGTTACTAACAACCACTGCATTTTCTGTTCATTGACTTTTCCTAAATCTAAATTGATTTTCGTTGAACGAGTCATTTCCTTCTTGGTAAAAGAACAGTTGTGAAATATGTGAAGTAAGGGACATCAAGAAGCGATGAAGATTGAGAGAGGTATAAGAATTCGCTAGCATTCTGAGTTCGGGAGAGGCTCCTGTCCGTCACAGGGAGGTAGAGACATTGTCCAATTGAAACATCACAGTATAAGAAAATACAATGTGAAGAAAATATTATTCCATGTATTGTCTATGATTCAAATACGGACCAAAACAAAATTGAGTTTTTCATTTGAAGAGAAATAGATTTTTAACTTGTGACTGAAAATTGTGCTTTTGTGTTATTTATTGTAGTTATTTTGGAAAATAAGTAAATAAAATAATAGCACAAATATTGTGCAGATCTAAGTTAGTACTTCGACCTCCACAAATAACTCTGAATATAACGTGGCATTGATTGTGAAGGGAAACAAAATATGTAATGAAAACATCGTACAATAAATAAATTACATATTATCGTATTATAACATATATCTACTTGTGCAAAAGAGTGTGAAAGTGACATTGCCTTGTTGAGCAAATAATGAGAAATTGAAATAAAGTTTGATATTTATTGCACAGTAATAATATGCATCTTAGTCTAGGTTAAATATAGACATCGTTTTGGTTTTTTTTGTCAAATGCTCCGCAGTTAACCTCGTTTTTCGAGATGGCTATTAATGCGGAGGAGTGTGTTGATATACTACTGAACTATGAGAAATATGTATGAGAAGCACATGAAAATGTTGTTTGGTAATCGTTATCAATAGACAGCTCGCTAAAAATTTAAACTTTTGAGTACCGACTGCAGATAATCTTTAGAGTATAATGATTACTATAAAGTTATATATTAAAATATAATACAGGGTTATTCAAAATGATGTACTATATTTTAAGTTCTGATTTCCAGATATTTTATAAAAGATTATGTATTATTCTTTATACTTTGTTGTTCCTTGTTAAGCTTATTTTCTTTTGAAATTATTTGGAAATTTATTATAATCGCTATCACCAACTATATTACATTTTTCCATGAAACTATACGCGTGTTCTCACACTTGTGCACATTGTGGTCGCAAAGCAGTGTTAATGGCTCTTTAAACCACGCATGCTCGCAAATGATGCTTCGGAAGAAAAAAAAAACATGTAAGAATCTTTTCTGTAGTCAATTTTATAATTTTTAATTTTTATAAGATCTATTGTTACGATAAAACTTATCGCTGAAGAAATATTTTAGAAAAACCGTTTTTCGGGACATTTTACCTTGAATACATTTTTTTAGCTTAAGTCCAATCGATAGACTCTTGTTATTTCATTTGAAAAGATGATCTTTTCATGTGTATGGGAATTTCATGTGTATGGGAATTTCTTCCGAACTTCCTTTTTTATTTTCCCTGGGCAAGTACGAGCAGCGTTATTGTACTTAGCCTAATATAAGGAATTCAACCAACAAAGATGGTCAGCTCGCAAAGTAGAAAATCACGAAACAACTCTTCTGCGTGTCTTGAGAAAACGATTGAAAATGAAACCTTACAAACTGCATTTGCTTCAAGTTCTACTTTTTAGGGACTGCTTACAGCGATTTGGTTTTTATCACGCCTTTTTTATTTAGGGACGAAACCACTTAATACTTCCCGAACACCTCGGGCGACAAGCGCAAGAGTGATCCCACACTCGCCCCATCCGATCCCATTCCGGCCCGCGTTGATTGGCCACCGCGCTCGGCTAATCAGGGTGATGCCCCCCCCCCCCAACCGAACCTATATAACCGACGCGTGACTCGTTCGATTTCGCAGAGTAGGACAGCGAATTCGGTATGTACAACTCTGACACTCCCCTGAAAAAGGTCACAGCATAATGGCCGAAACGTTGGTAGCTGTATCTACTAAGACGCGGTTTGTACCGGACGAACAAGTTCATACTGACTCCGGCCTCGGAAGCTTACGTTTATACTCCCGAACACACTTTACATCAAGGAGAAAGGTAACCGACCCAACTTGCGTTTTTGGGAGACTGACAAAGTAGGATATCGGTGAGGCGATACTAATATTCAGTTTTAAGAATAAATGAAAGATGTGATGTTGTCTACTAGTAAAATATTTATTCAGATAGCGCTTTCACCAGCTTAGTTGGCCATGCCAAGTATCAAAACATTTGCCGTTTGATACTTGGCATTGTCAGACTGAAGATGCCAGCTAAGCTGGTGAAAGAACTACCTGAATAAATATTTTTCTAGAAGACAACACCACATCTTTCATTTAATTTTATTATTTGGACATTGCCCATGTGACACGAGGAAGTCATATAGAACATTTGTAACGCAACAACATGAACATATTTGAGAATAAATTACAGTTCTTTAAAATTCTATAAATATATTGTTAATAATCCTTTATTATTATGTCCTGCCTTATTATTGAACACACAATCTTTTCTCTTCATTTCGAATTTTCTTAACTCAGAGAAATTTGTGGATAACTTTTACATCGTTGGGGTGAGGTTAGGACGAAGTTACAATCTGGGAAATATTTACGATATTTCTAGCTTTGCTTAAGAAGAATATAATGTGAAAATGCACTAACCTTATATCACATCCTGCGTAAATACGCAGTAAAAGTGGTTACGAGCCATTACAGGTTGAGAAAAATTTACCAACTTTTGCCAGGAAACTTCTAAGTGACTTAAATTGTAGATGGTTATCTATGTTAGTCCATTCGAGTTTTTGCCATAGTTTTCTGACTTGAGCACAGTATATTACTATTGCAGTGCAATGTTTTCAAACCCTGCTAGGCTGAACTAGGTTAGGATTTCACCTGTGGTTTCCGTCACCTACTCCAGACAATTGTCGGTTCGGTATCGTAAGTTCTCTTGCAACCAAACATCTCTCCTTCCCAAATCCCTCTTCCCAAGTCACGGTTTGGTGGAAGAGTGCGCCTCATGACCTGAACCTCGTCATAAGACAAAATAAATAGAATAAATAAACACGCTCCACGTATCCAAATTAAATAATAACTCAATATATTATGTATCTGCAAATATCCCTGAAGGTCCGTCTATTCTCTTTCGGGCAATTTGTGAAAAATTAATTTTTCTTAGTCGGGAAAATGGTCACCCATACCATCTCTGGACATTTTCCTATAAAATTGTGGGTTTGATACCAAGGTTTCATTTTGATTCAACTTTGCTTAGATTTTTTGCTAAAGATCACCACTTTATTTCTTAGAGTAATGTTTAAACTGATGTTTTAATTATTATTCACAAATTAATTTTGATGGCAGTTTTACGTGTTTTATAAAAAGTAAATCAAAGATGAAACAAGCCCGTTAATTACTACATCCCCAGAGGACGGGAGTTCGTTCATTCCTATTCTCTTTGTAGCAATAAGGCCTCATGCATTGCCTCTTCGCCGAGACCTGAACGGTGAAGGACGGCGCAGCCACCAAGGCTGAGTTCGAACATACAGTGGCTGAAGCAATAGTGGAAATGTCCGTCGTCCGCACCTTCTGCTTTCTCTTCCTCTGCTTTCACCTCTTGCATTGCGCCCTGTCCAACCCTTGCGTTGCAGGGGTAATCTTCTCACACTAGCGCTGTTCTGAAGAGACCTCGCACTCCGCTAATTGTCTCCTCGTCCACCCTGTGGAGACCGCAGCTCCAACGACCTTCAGACTGTTTCCGTCCTAGTTGTGGGAAATCGTTGCTTATCCTCGCCAAAGCTTCAGAACATACTCCAGAGAATTTCAGTGCGACGTGAGCGTGGAGATAGCTGCTTCTCTTTGGAATCGTTGGGGATTGAGAGAGAGAGAAAGAGAAAGATTCAACTCAAGTTTATCATTTAATGTCGATTTACGTCGTTCGGACAACCGTAAATATTTGCGAAGGAATGATTCGAAAAACTTTTACACTCAATGTGATTTTGGTCGCGTATGAACGTGATATCTGTGGGAAGGTTTTTAAGAGAAGTGAGGATGCTGTTTTTAGGAGGATATTTTAAAACAATAAATTTATTGCAAAGTCGCAAACTTGACTTTTTCTGACCAAAACTCTGTTCGCAGAAAAGCTGACTCAAGACTTTAATCTCTGAAAGTGTCTAGATATTTCTGTTCTATAATTTTTCTATTTAAGTCCATGACGTTCATTGTTGAATTGAACAGAAATATATTCGTTTTATTGAGAATAAACAATTCATTATTGCTAAAAAACCCTGCTGTATTTACGAAAGGGTGTTCTCGCTGTGACGGAAATTTTTAGTCATCAGTGAAGCCCCCATTATTTTAGGCTTCAAATGGTGAGTAAGTTTCGACCGAAATAATATTATTAACCTGAAAATGTTTCGAAGGGTTAAAGAACTTCTACTAATCGTATTTTATTATAGAAAGGTCGCAAACTAGTATTAATAAATATACTAATTTGGTTATTTTCTTCAGAGACTTATCCTTCTATTATTTTCCATGATTAATCACAAATAACTAACCATACTACATTTATATTAGCGTCATTAAAAAAACCACGATATTATACTTAACAATGCCTAGGTGCAGCATTGAAGTTATGTCATACATATTTAATATGAAATGGCATTGTGGTTCAGTCGCGTCGTGAGCGTGAGTTTATATCGCCTAGAGAAGGGTTCCATTTTGAGCAACGACCGCCTCCAGTTGCCTCACAGTGACGGAACTTTCTCACCACTAATTGCATACTTCTGTATGTTGACTGTTATTTGATAACTTCGGCAACACTCGACAATCAGTTACCTGCCACTGTAGACGTATGTCATACGACCCGAAAATGGAGGTCTCCTTCAAATTATATACACAAAATGTGCGTCTCGTTCAAATTATATACATAAAATGGGCGTTTCCTTTAAATTATATACACAGAATGGGCGTAGAACTTTCTTCAAATTAAAAATTCGCTAAGAACCCGAGAATTTTATTTTGTCTTCTTTCTATTATTATGATTATAATCAATTGTATCCCATGAATGATTTGAAAGGTTTTGATTTCATTAGTAAAATGCAACAATGCAATTAGAACGTACAGTTATCACTGTTAGGTTCGTTCCATGCATCAGATGAAATTTATACTTTTCATTAATTAATTATATTTTCTGATATTACTTCGCGTTATAATAACATTTATTATTTCATTACATGAGACAGACTGAAACAATATAGATATTGTACAGTGTGATTGGATCCAGATCTTTCGTTCATAGTTTTTTTTTCTTCTCGGTAATGTGGACGTTTGTAATTGTTCCTTTTGTTCGATTGTTCCCATGTTTCGTTTGATGAGCGTCTCCATAGAGACCTCTCTCCTTTCATGGGTGCCTGCGTGATCCTTGCGGGACACCAATCTTTTGGGAGATCCTACTGAGCCTTTGGCTTGGACCCGACGGACACTTCTGGCTCTGATGCTGTCCGTTGCTCATTGTGAGAAAGGTCAGGAGGGCGCTCGTCATCAGTGCATGGTGACCGAGGTGAGGTTGAGTAAAGTCACGTGGGTTTGCTAACGAGCGTCCAACGTCTCCGACCTGAGGTAGCTGCCGTCAATGATGCCATGCAGCAATAGACGTGTGCCTTCCGGACGCTGTCAGACGTGCGCCAGGGTCGTCCTGAGTCTCGCCTGCAGCCAACTTCGTAAGCGCCGGTTAATTACTGTGTTGCATGGCTACAAGGTATATCTCTCTAGCGCAACACTGCGTCATGTAGACTGGAGAAGCCCGCGTGCGTTAATGAATGTTTGTAGTTTCAGAGACCTTAAGTGTTCAGTCTGCATGCAGTTAAGCGTCGTGTTTCCACGTGTGGTGCTTTGAGTTCAAAAGCATGCTCAATAGATATTAGTACTCCTTGTGAAGATGTCATACGTTGTGATTCGAAAATATGGGTGATCATGATATGAGAAAAACGTGTGTAGTATTATTTAACAACATTAATTTGTTCGTCTTCACAGAAATAAAATACAGGGTTTATACAGAAAATACAGAATGCGCGGGGGGAGGGGGGAAAGGTAATTCAACGTATTTTAATTAATGTTCATATTGTTTATTTAAATAAATAGTATTTAAAAATACAAACAGTAGGAAAAATTAGGGGAAAGTCCGCATGATCACGTGAAACAAAAATAGTTTAGTGTCAGAAAGCAATGAAATAATGCGTTCATCCAATCTAAAATCTTTCCGTTACTTAACTTATTCAAGATAATCATATAATAGTGGTGAGAAACTATGGCGCATTCTTTATCACATACCTTGAAAAGATTCCTCCGTAGAACGAAATACTAAGTTATGATGATAATAATAATATTAATATAATTAAAAAAATATTAATATAATTTCAGAAACATTCCAATCATATTTGTTTTCAGGAAACAACTACAAAATTGATTGAACAAACTACAATGTCGCACAAAATAGGTGACGCAGTAAATTCATCGCTCCATAACTTCTGTGTTTTATCAAGACACTCCCTTATTGAGGGCTGTCTGTGCCGCCCTTATCGCGCTGGGACACCCTTAAAGTGAAGAGAAATGCTATTTTGGAGAAAATCGAGCAAATATATCACATTTTAAAATTTCGAGGAGAGATAATTCGAGGAGAAATTTTNCAAAAAAAAAAAAAAAAGAGAGATAGTCTCACGTGTACATACTCAATAATGTGCACTCCAGTAGCTGATATTAAAAAATCCACCACATCCCTACCCCTTTCTCCCCCACCCAATCTGAAAACGGTGTGTTTGAGATGTTTCAAAACTACTCAGGATTGTGTGAGCTTGTCCAAGCAACATGGTTTACATGTTATTTCATCAATGGATGAAACCCTCAGCGAGCCACCCCCTTCAACATTTCACTCCTTTTGGAAACATTGGGTTTACTCAGACTTAAATCGATTGATTCGTGATTAGAAGCATTGTGTTTAGTGTCATTAAGCATAAGCAGTACATTGGTATGAAAAATTTAAGTCCCATCATCTAACCATCGCCAATGAGGGGGAGTCAATCCACATCTCCCGAATCAATTTCCTGAGTGGTCGCGAGAAAATGTTTTACATGAATAAGATAGGAAATTGCTTTGTGGATTAGCACACAAAAGTTCAAGATGGTCGCTCCACTNTACTTGATAAAAAAATGGGGAAAAGTGCAATCTTGTACTCTTAAGTTAAAATCTGTTTCCCTGTAGAACGGGTAGTGGTAGCATTGCGACTTTGACCCTGTAGAAAGCTCAGATTATATTATTATGAGTTATACTCCCACCGATCAACGATGCATGTTTCTCTTTAATTATCGCTCGTGTTGTCTAAACCTTCCAATATGAAACCCTCTCTCATTTGTAAGTGTAGCTGGTTTCATCACATTCCGAATAAGGAATGTCATGTTTCCTAATACTAAATATGATGTTACCCGCTACACTTTCCAATGCGAAAGGGTTGAATATTAAAAGGTGTAAGACAACACGAGCGATAATTAAAGAGAAACATACATCGTGATAATTAAAGAGAAACATACATCGTTGATTGATGGGAGTATAACTCATAATAATAGAATCTGAGCTTTCTACAGGGTCAACGTCGCAATGCTACCACTACCCGTTCTACAGGGAAACAGATTTTAACTTAAGGGTACAAGATTGCACTTTTCCCCATTTTTTTATCAAGTATTGTAAAAAAAAAGAGTAATAGGTTAAAAATGTATGAAGAAAAATCCTGAAAATGAATATAGTTGGCATGAATTTAAAGTGAATTTTATCCCCTGATGAAAGAATTTTTAAAACTTGTGTATTATATCTGTATTCACCATGGCAGGCGTTGCCCTCAATGCTTCTGAAGCATTCTCCACATTTAACCCGTACAGTTCCCTCCCGTCTTCCCCTCCGAGTGTGCTGCGCTCTCTTGTAATATTTTTAATCTCCGAAGTTCGTGTACTGCTGGTAGCTTCAGATCGACGTTCGAATAATGAATGGATAGTCAGATGCCGGGGGATTAAAAAAAGGCGCGCCGCCCGGAGCGGGCTTTTCTCTCCGTATTCGAAGAGGGTTTGTTTGAAACTGAGAAGTCGTTCTTTATTCAAACGCGCGTTAAGGGAAGACGCCCATAAAACAGGCATTACGCCCTGAGGGGGAATTGCCTAGCTGCCTCGTTCGAGTCAAGACCCGCCTGCGCTGAGCGTTGGTTCTGACTGGATGAGTAGCTGATCGCTGCTCCGACTAGTTTCGTTCCGTTGGTGTGTAAGGTCGCGTCGTTACAGAAGCTCACATATTTTGATGCAATTAATTCATTATCTTATGACATTCGTTGTTATTTTCTTTTAACGTAGCATTAGCGTAGGTAAAATTAAATCTCTAAAATATCTTAAATGGGCATAGAGTAATATGTTCTTATTGTGATTTCAAAATGAAAAACATACCTCACTGGTCATGTAAATGAAATAATTGCTAATTGATGTTGAAACACATTGCGTCTTATGGAGAAAACATTACAAAATAAATTCAACTTTTAAACCACGAAAGTGATCGAAGTTCACTTTGATTTGTACTAAATTTTCCGTAGTATTTTTACATCACTTTTATCTATAGGTCAACGGATATCTGAGAACGATATTTCACTTTTTCCGAGGTGAAATGCATAAATAACGAAACAGTGGCGCTCGACCGCCATGTTTGTACATGCTCTTGTGAATTTCAAACGAGTGAAGGGAGTTCTTGAATATTATTTGTACTGTATTTTTAACTGATGGATATAAATTAAATCATATTGTTTCATCGTTATTTTATTTGTGGGGCTGTAGGGCTCGTCAACATCGAGGTCATTAGAGCCCATTTTTTCATATTGTTGTTTTATAACAATTAGAATAACAATAAAGAAAACAGTTATACATCTGTGATTCACTACCTTGGAGTGCTTGTTCCACTTTAAGGCACATTATTATAGAGAATTGTGAAGAGATGACCTTCAGGACATTGGGCAGATACTGTCTCCAAGATTAGCCTATGTGAAATCATTCGTATTTGGTATTGCCCACAGTATTATAGTTTTACATCTGTATTGTTCTCTCTTATACAGCAACTTAGAAATCTGTGATTGGTTTGATAATACCCTATTTCTGGAAAACGAATTAGTGCATAATTGAAGTATACTTTTTTTTTTACAAATTTTAAGTACTTTTATACATTTTTACAAATTTTGAGTATTTTTTGTGCTTGTGTATGGTGATGAATTTCTGAATAAAATTGCTCATCAGAATATACCAATAAAATCAAGAATTATAAATAAAGTGTATTATGCAATAAACTTGTGTGATGTAACGGCAATAAATATTACGTGATGAGAGTTGACTAAATGACGCACATTTTTCGTCTGAGACAAAGTATTGCTTGGTCGCACGCTCTAATGAATTGGCTTCACGAATGAGTTAGTTGCCTGAGACAGTGAAATCCGCACCGTGCTAAATACGCCATTAAACAGTAACGTATTTACACGAGTTCCGAAGTAGTTACGAAATGTATGCAATTAGATATTGTATACAGAAAGTTCTATTGTTTAAGTTCAAGAAGAGGAAATAGTTACTTCTGCAACTGTTTCTGAATACTTGCTAATCACATGGCTGAGTTCTGATTGATTCTCGATTGACATCATCAATTTCTTGAATTCAGATGTCGCACGTTGTGGATATCTTACCATGTGACATTCTCCAATGCTTATTACAACAAGTCCCTTCTATATTGGACCATACTTCACATTCCCGACAAATTCAATGTATTTATCTCAATATTCCTAAAACATTACAACTCTAGCTTTCCCATAAAACGCAAGTTAATTAACACAAAGAAATACAATAGATGGATCACCCAAGGGATAAGAATTTCTTCAAAAAACAAACGCTGTTTGAATTATCTTTCAAAACTCTATAACCAACCACCCGAATTCCATAATTATTTTCGTAAATATAAGACTATTCTTCGAAAAGTAGTCTATGCAGCTAAAGTTATGGAAAACGACAGGCAACTAAAATCGAACAATCGGATGAAAGTCATGTGGAATATTGTTAAAAATTACACGTCAACTTCTGAAAATCGCGAAGAAAATATTTATATACTAAACGATGGCAATGGTATCAAATCCTCAGGACATCGCAAAATTTGTTTAATTCTTACTTCTCAGAAGTAGGTAAAATAACGAACTCAATATATCCAAATCAATGTCCTCCAATTACATCCACCCACGTATCCAATTCTATGTTCACTTCTGAAACTAAAGCCAGTGAAGTCATGAGAATCATCAGCTCATTAAAAGACAAATTTTCAACAGGCGTAGATGATATACCCGAGTTTATTGTTAAATTTCGTCCCATCTTGGAAGTCGTATCTAGGAAGTTTTGCTGAAATTTTTGAATCCGCCTCTGCCTTAGGACCCTTGATCGGAATTGATGGGATGGTCCCTTGCTTGCTTCCGGAGAGTAAATTAGTTTGTCGTCCACGTGGTCATATGCAGTTTGTACTGTTTTTTGACAATAAATTTATTACTATTATTAAATTTATTATTATTATTATTATTCTTTTAACACTGTCTCAATTGGATATTTATCAGTAGAAAGATGCAAAGTGCCAAGATTTGAGAAATTATATTGCTCTATAAAAGGTGCGAAAATCCATGGTGAATTACATATCTTCAGGGCAAATTCCACAGGAGACTATAAAGAAATCCTAAGACCATCACAGAATGGCAGCAGTATTAAGTCCCTGAGCAACACATGCTACATCCAGAATAGACAGTCAACATTAGTATCGGTGATAGGGTTTGCACTTCTACCGGGATGGATGCCACTTAATTTAACAAAAAGATCAAATTTAACCGCTAGGTAGCGGAACAGTATTACTCCACCGCCTTCTCTACCCTCGCCGTTCATACCAATCAATCCTCACTTCGAGGTCTCCTGCAATTTTATTCTTCTCAATATTTTTAATGAAGTAATTCATATTGATTTTTCTGTGAAGTTAATGAAAAATGAAGATTGAACAATTCCATCTTCATGTAACAGAAATTTTGAGGGGGATATCTAGTCTGGCCCCACGTTGGGAAAGCCAATTGTGACATAAATTTTGGAGGGGTCTTTAAAATGATTAACATTACTTACCTAGCCCTCTTGGCTGGCTTACGCTGAACTGCCTAACGTGCCCCAAAATACAATAAATAAAGGAAAAGTAGGGTTTGGGCCCATTTTTATTATCGTGAAATATACACATCCTTTATAAAGGAAACGCAACAACTTGTAAAGTTGGATTTAATTATGTATTCACATTAAATACACTTTCAAATCATTCCTATACAAAAGAAACACTACCCATCATACTATTACATTGACACTCTCTCGTTTGAATAATACCTCCAAAACGCACAATCTCATTCCTAAACAATAACACACTATACATTTGTTCCCTTTGGTCACTTTAATGAATTAAGAACTATTCAAATTAGTGATCATTAGAAGAACGTGGATTTTTTTGACCACAACACCCATTTGGATTAGTTTCTGACCTTGGACATAATTCTAAATAACAGATACTAATTCACCACAAAAGTCTTTGTCAATCTCTCACGCATCTGGTTATAATTCACTGGCATTTGATAGATGTTTACAGTGCACAGCACACAGCATTAATCGTTCAGTGAAATGTTTATCACTCACGAAAGAAACTTTCAAAGTGAAACTACTGTCACTCGCGTCAAACTATTTAAGAATGCTTAGAACTGTTAACGTACTCAATTTCAAGTAGTTCGTTAATCGCCGGCGCGAAAAACTAATAAATGATCAACTGACTGAAGTAATTAATCCGATGTGATAACAGAAGAGACAAGCAAAAATAATTGCAAAGCCTCGGAGAGACTTGGAACGGACATTGTCTGATCTCTCTGATGTGATCTGTCTGATATCACTCTCCTATACTCGATTAATGCTCTCGGATACTCCAATATACGAATCCCTCCTTGGAACCTAGATGCTCCTCCCTAAATCATCACTTCCCCACCAAGTGACCCAAAAACTTCGAGAATAACTCCACCTTTTCTGACGTAGTAATTTTCTTTGGCCAATCGACAATCAATTTTCTTTCCATGTTATTTACCCTAATTGGCTGCTATGTTGTGACGTATTTCACTTTTAGCCAATGGATGAGTTTGTTATTACTGCCGCTACTTCTTGTAGTGGTTTTCCATCCATCTGCTCCCCGACGTTTTCCAGATCCGTAACCCTCTTTTTCCCCCACGGTTATATTTAATTTTGACAAGGAGACCTCATCCCTCTCTGACAATGACACTTTATTTGTAACGTTTCTGTCAAATTTAACCCGTACCTCTTTCCACTTCGAGTCGCGCGGTCGCTCCTCACTCCATTACTCTGCCCAAAATCACTCGTCTTCATTGTTACTACCCTCGGCACGCGCCCCAGCGGTTATCACCCCCCACCCCTTCTTCTTCTCCCATGCGCCTATTGACGAGTGTCACTCGTCTTGCATTTTACAAGTATGGGTTACTCCGCATAATGAACAGCCGTCGTTCATCCGCGTCCTTTCTTACAATTAAAAAAATACCCATCTTTTCACAGCTCTGCTAATGGAACTTTCCCTTCGATAAGGCGCTAAAACTCGTCCCTGTCTCCTTTTCTTTTACAAAACACTACTGGATCCTTCTCTGAACTTGTCATCGCCTATCAATTTCTTAATTTTGAATGCCTTGTGGCTGTTTTCTATCCTCACTTGATTTTAATACTGTCATATCCTTCTCTCGAATTTCGAAAAACCTTTTTACGAAAATACTCGCACAGCTGCCTGTCATAAACTCTGGGTCACGTCCGCGCTGACCCAAGCGAAGGCAGACCCTTTCTCAAAAGCGTATTGTGTTCAAGTCCTTCCGTCCGGGTGCATCCTCGAATCGCTTTTGCCTGTGCGTCGCTAAATTTAATTATTCACGAGTGTTTCATTTATCGTTTGATTTACATCGGGTTTTCTCTATTATTTATAAAATTATATTAATAAATAAATATTTATTACAATATGCCACGAGAATCAGAATTTTAAAATATTATAATAAATATTTGAATCTTTAACATGAGAAAATGAAAAGCGAGAAGTGACACATTGATAAACCACGTATAAATCAAGAACACTTAAATGATTATGAAAACTCGATACATTATTTTTTGTAAATACATTATGATCTTCTAAGAAATTAATTTAATATATATTCATAACATTAGTTTATATTTATTTCGACACTCCATTATGTTGGTTCTGGTTTAAAATAAGAACATTGCCATGCTGATAAAAAACAAATCATCCGCCTACAACAGCAAAATTTCGCAGTATACCGTGTGGATCCTAAACACACTCCTAGGATCAAAATGTCCGCGCGTTACTACACTACCGTTAACTGTAAGAGGAAGAATACTATTATAATTGAAACTTGTGTAGATTGACTTGAACAAAAACTCGACTGGAATATTAGTTTGGTAGTTGTTCCTTACACTCGAATCATTTTCCGGCAAATTGAATCGTCGAAGCTCCAACATAGAGATTAATTATATAATGTTTGAGACGAATTTGGAACTTGCAGTCATACCTAGAAATAGTGTATTGAAGCGCAGTATTAAATAGTTATTTTAAGATGCAAATCATTAAAAGTGTATCATTATCGACGTTTTTATACTCAAGGAAGGCGTTTTGAGATGAAACTAATTATTTTTAAAACAAATAGTTGGTATTTTTCTCTTTATATTGAAGCGTAGACGTTAATTTACTAAGTCAGGAGCTGTGGTTTCAAAAATTGAATTTTTAGGGATGGAAAGTCAGATTGGGACGTTATCTCATATTCACAAGCATCATTCATCAAGCGATAAGTGACGCCAGCCGTCAAGTAGCAACCGGTGTCTGTATAAATCGCTGCCTGCGCAGAGGATGCTTCGCTCGGTTTGGCCGACTCATTATCGCTGCGCTGCAGCCGCTGTTACTATATTTACGTATTTATTGATTCCATTCCGTATGCGGCGGTATTTTAACGAATAGAGAATCCGCTAGGGAATATGAAGTGGATTAACTTAAAATCCTATACGTTCGCCATTTTCCAAAACTCGAATGGAATCGTTTTTGCCAGACGTGATTGGAAAACACTTCTTTAATTATAGGGGAGCTAGGTCCCCTCCGTGGCTAGTGTCAACGTGATCGTTCGTCACCAAGTCATCCCGGGTCCAATTCCCAGGTGGGGCAATATAAAATTTGTACCATTTCCATGTCTCTGTTTAAAAAGCTGTGATGTATGAAAAGTTCACCCTCTCAGCTAACCGCGCTCTGCGGCTAACAACCACCCTCTGCGATTAACAACCGCAGTTGTAATACTCGGATGCAGTTATCTGAATCGTATCTAGAACGCTGTTCCTCCGATCTCTGTAAAATTCATGATGTGTCTAGTAAGAAAACTCGCACAAAATCTGAGCCTTACTGGCTCTCGTCATTCGTGGTCCTTGGCTGACATAAACGAGATATATACACATAGGGGAGCTAGGGACTGGTTGTTAATCTATGTAAAACATACTGATGTTTCGATTTTCACAATTTGTAAAATACATTTTCTTTGCAACATACCTATTCTTAAATCGCATACAAAAATGTATATCAAATAATTAATACAAATTAAGAGGTATGCCAGAAGAATTCATCATTCGTAATTATCAGTCATCAACGGTCCAGAGTAAACATGCAGATACAGTACCTACTCACACATTTACCGTGTGTCCATATTTTATAAATTAAATATTCCATCTATTCTTCTTAACCAGATTTGTTAAATTTATTTTCACTAACCAAATAAAACTACTTTACCGTTTCGGAATCTTCTTTGGTTTATTTCGTGCCATCTAACAACATGCCATGAAATTTGTTTATGGCCTGCGCCAACGTCCCATATCAATTAATCATGTTACGTCGAATGAAAATGGTAGACGGGACCGGGATCGAACCCGGGACCTTGAGCTCTACGCGCTCATGCGCTTACCGACTGCGCCATCCCGTTCGCCTCCCGGGTCCGTCTATCATTCTCATTCAACTTGTGAAACCCAAAGACCTCTGAGGTGGTCTCGTAGAGACTAGATTCCTCATCTGAGGCGACTCCCATAGGAAGTACTTTATTTGGGTAGCATTTTCCATTTCTGGTTCACAAACATAGAAATCTCTT
>NNCF01128078.1:688713-707216 GCA_002313205.1 Laupala kohalensis | reverse complement strand
ATATACGGCACTGGTCCCGATGTTACTGTCTTCTTCTGTTTCGCTGATCCATTTTGTCTTGTTTTTACTAGCATTCGTTATCTCGAAGATTTGCCTTGTGAACCTACTATTTTCCATCCTGCGGATATGTCCGTAAAATTTCATTCTTCTTTTCTAACGGCACCTGTTATTGTTTCTGTATGTTTGTAGATCTCTGTTGATGGCCGCTTTATCCAAATTCCTTCACGAAAAACTGGACCAAATATTTTCCTGAGAATTTTCCTTTCCTATTTTTCAATTTCTCTTATTTTTGTTTGGCCATGAGTCACCGTCGTTTCTGCAGCATACAGTGCTTCCGGTCGAACTACTATGTTGTAATGTCTTAATTTTGCATTAACCGAAAAAGATTTCTTATCATAGTGACTCCATTTGCGCTTATATGCATTTTGTAATTTTATGATTCTTTCTTGATTGGCTATTGTGTTCAGTCCTGATGGCTGGATGATCGCTCCTAGGTATTTGAAGTGGGGGGCTCGTGTCACTTTCCCGAATCGAGTTATAATAGGGAAATTATCTGCAGGTTTTCTTTCTATAAAATGAGATTTGTGGTAGGAAATTGTAGCCCAGTTTTCTGTGCATTTCATGTAGTTTTTCCAGGGCAATTTTGGCTTCTTCTCTATTGTTTGTGAGAATAGCTAGATCATCTGCGAAAGTTAGACATTTCACATTAATCCTCTGTACTTTCTTAATCCCGAGTTGTATTCCCTTTATTTCCTTTTCCCATGTTTTCACGTTTTTTTTCAGAATTAAGTTAAATAGGGACGAAAGGCCATCCCTTGGCCGACTAGAAATGCTTCTGGATTTGAAATGCTTCTGAGATTTCTCCCATGAATTTAACTTTCGAGGTTGTAACTATTAATGCCTGTTGAATAATTGCCCTTGTTTTCCTGTCGATTTTGAACTGTTCTAAAGTGTCGAATAGTTTGGCTATCTATCGCGCCATAAGTCTTCTTGAAGTCGACAAAAGTTACAACATTATTTCTTATTTGTAAAATTGTTTTTAGGTTCCAGATCTGTTCTATCCAAGAACGCCCTTTGCGACATCCTTCTTGATACACTCCTATTTGTGGGTCAGCTGGTTCTTTGAGCCGACTTAACAGCGCTTTTGAAAGAATTTTGTTTGCTTCAGAGAGAAGTGAGATTCCTCTGTAGTTATTCGGATCTGTTTTATCTCCCTTTTTTGTGAAGAGGGTGGATTAAAGCACATTTCCACTCTTCAGGTATTTGTTCGGTTTCCCAAATGTTTGCAATAATTCTGTGAATTGCTTGTGTGAGATTGTCGTCGTTTAGTTTCCAAATTTCTGCTATGATTCCGTCTTCTCCGGGGGCTTTATTAGTTTTCAGAGATTTGATTATTTATTTTATTTCCTTCAAAGATGGCGGTTTTGAATCTGTGTTGGATGAGGTTTTTGAAAATCGAGTTTTGCTACTGGGGACTCACAGTTAAGGAGTATGCATTTATATAAATAAACATATTGTAAATAAATAAATTAATAAACTTAATTAGTTTAAAACTTATACGTTATAATGCATTACTTATTTTCATCAACACTCTTGGTACTAACATATGTATACAAATAATTTATTACCTGGATTAAAGCTAAAACAGTCCCACTGCCAGTTACATAGAGAATTGCTATGTATCTTTGTTTCCAGACAGGTAAGGGATCATGAAACATAGGTATATAGATCCCAATGCTCGATTTGTAAATTTGCTTTCTCTTATAAAAGTAATTATGTCAATACGAGTGTTTCAGTGATGCAAGCCGTTTGTTTCAGTATGATTTGTAATTCATACTGAATTGTTGTTCATATAACAGTTGTTTTGTAATTCATTATGGAATCTATTTCATGCATCATACATCTGAGGGCTCTTTACCATAAGCCGTTAATTCCCAATTCAACGTAATCCCACAATAACTTCGGCAACTCCCTGTATTTGTCAATATGTGCGCTTCTCTGGATTCCCAAAGCTTTCATTTCAGCGATGGTAGCCGAGAGAGCTTTGGCCCATGAAGTGTGGGGTGAGAGGTCTATGGAAGGGAACGGATGTGGCGGAGGTCGTGAGTCTTCAATATCGCGTCAAAAGTAGGCCGGCGTAATTTCGGTGGAGGACTGCCGTCTCTCTTTCCAACCTGCCTCACTCAGAGCATCTTCTTCTCGCTTTTCTCGCAGTATTCCATTTCACCCCTTACGTTGCTCCTTTCTGGTCAGTGTGACCGGTTTCTTTTCTTCATGAGTCTTCTCTCTTTCCTCACATATGCAGTCGCTGCTTCCACCCTTCTGATATTGCTAGGAGTAGAGTTCTGTTAGTTTCACTCTAAAGGTGTTTTTTAAATCACGTTTCCCCTTTATGACCAGGAATCTCTTAAAACATTTGACATAATATTCCCTATAAAAATAAATCTGGAATGCGAATGTAAATTGTTGTTTGTTCGTTTCACTAAACTATTTAAGTAATGATTTACAATCCTTACTGTAGTGAGTAAGTCACATTTTCTCGTTAACTTCTTTTTCATGACGCGTGCTTATTGAATGACAATGTGAATTACATATTTCTGTGCTTTAATTTTGAATTAAGGGAATTGTTTTTATTATTATTTTATTCAGGAGCTATTTTCATTTTAGAACAATTATTCTAGTTTCAAGAAAATACTCGATTCTCAATAGATGAATCAGGGTTTCCAATAATTACCTGACGATGTCGTGGGGGCGCCGACAGGCTCAGCAATCTATTTTAAATTCAAGGAGTCTCTGGAAAAAAGCGAGCAAAATGTGACCAAGAAAAGTTGGAATTCCAGAATTGTTTGTTTTTTTTGCATTTTCTATGTATTTTACGTTTTCTTCACTGTATGATTATGTATGTTAATTATGTTCAATGTGTATTTTATATGTGAGGTTTTGTAAATTCCATCCTGCCACAGAGTGAGAAGTCAATTGTAGTAAAAAGACTCTATTTTATTCCAGTTTTAGTGAAATGTCAGTAAAATTACAGAAAGTTTTTCTTTGTTGCAGGAACCTAATTTCACTGTCTGTTCCATCCGTCGATCTCGATACACTGTAAGTACTTTATTAATTTTGACTGTATGAATTTACAAAATTTATGTCGGGAATGAAATTTGCATTCCTCAATTTTCAACTGTATGTGACGAAATATTGACGAATTATTGCTTAAGCGTGGATCATGGTTTCTCGTTCTGGAACTAATAGGATAATCACATTTCAAATATTTGTTTCAGATTGGTTTCGTAAACCCATCACGAACGTTGTTTTATTAATGTATTAACTATTCTCATTAGAAAGAGAAAATTTTCTAATTCAGTACATGTTATGTTGATGATTGTAGGATTTGTAACTTAAATATTCTGAAAGTGTTAACGAGGAAATGTATCTCTAGTAAGAACTCTGGGAATATCTGATAGAGATCAACAAGGAGTAATCAATCAGAAACCTGTTAAACGAAAGTTTACAACACTCCAGTCTTCAAAGAAAACGTACGTCATAATAAATCAGTTACAAACGTTTTTATGAAGATTCAATTGAATATGTTACAACACAGTTGTTCATTAAACATCTTCGTATATATAAGTAATTTTGAAGATAAAGATTTCTAAAGTTAATTTTTTCTAAAATTTGGTTAATTATTCCGATCTTTTGAAATGAAATATATTAAGTATGTTTTTTAATTGAAATATTTTATCTAATGACTGAAATTAAAGATAAATATTTGAGTTGTGCTTTCTTCTCCTCCCATTGTAAGTCGTAAGGCTATCTTCTCAGTGATGTCCAAGCTTGAGTTTGTGTACGTCATTCCCAGACAGATAATTGAATTACTGTGGCAATCGAAGTTTCATTTCTAATGATGGAATGTAGTAAAATCATTAGTTATTTAAGAACATACGTTTCCTTTTTTATCCAAGAAATTTGTTAAAATTTGCATTGCGTAGTAAATCCATATTCAGCTTTCTAAGTAGTTTCCCAGAGAAATTAGATGCTGTATGAAGGTAAAAAACAAACGGAATGTTGGACGCAACAACGCTCTCCACATCGCAGTGTTATCTATCACGTTCCTCATGCACGACAGAACCAATGTAGAGCCTGCATTACGAAGCAAACTGGCTGCCTTCGTCTGTGGACGCGTCGAACGTACTAGGACTAGGACATAACATGCTGAAAAATCCTTTGCTGAATTCAATTTTTTTTAAAGCGTATGAAGGAAAAATTTTCGTGGTATTTCATACATACATTTCGTATTCTTACCGGGTGAAATTCATGAAAACGTCTGAATGCTATACGTTTTTTTCTTTTTTTATAAATAGACGTCGTTGTTTTTAATTAGCATAAATGTGTCTGTGAAGCCAAATTTAGAGCTGCGAATGGATAAATTTGTTTTAAAACTTTTCCACAAAAAATGATTTACGCAAGATAACTTTTATGAAGTCAATTAAAATGTTAATTAACATGTTGGATTTTCTGGGTTTTTTTCGGAAAGTAGTTGCACAATACTATCTAGGTCCAATGTTTCCCATTGTATGTTAATACGCACATTTAATTTCTTTTATATCAATTCCTCGATTCAGAGAAATAAATGTGAACGGTTGCTTTTAATCGCCGGTATTTTCGCCGTTGTACGTCTTATCTGATGATGTGGAGAAACTAGTAAGTTCTTTGGACTACGTGCCATGTAGAGAGACCACTGGGACGTCGCTGCCTTCTTGTTAGGTTTTTGCCCCGCGTCGGCAACATCCAGTTGCTTTGTAACCTTACATTATTTATCGAACCGGTTGCATGTAGAAGCAAGCTAGATCCGTGTGATTTGTCTGTGCTGCTAGAAGCAGCAACGATATTCGGATTATTTTGCCTGCGTTATTTTGCTCGTTTTGAGGACGTGTTTATTTACATTTGTAAAGACTATAGTTCAAACTTTGTCACGTAATTTTTATTCCGTTGTAATGGTCAGTTTGTTTCAGAATACCTGTTGTGTTTTTCGCTTCGGTTGAACTCTTGCAAGAACCATGGAAAAGGTGTTTGCTTTTGTCAAGTATAAACTTGTGAGAAAATTACTGATTATACCGTTTTATAATAATGATTTATTGTACATTTTTTATTTCTGATCTTGTCAGTATAGTCAGACGTAATTCAACTAGTAATGTTAAAGTAAAGTTAAATTTATGTTTATTTTAAAATTTAATTTAAAACGTTTGACGATGCTGACACCATTAACTTCAACTATTTTCCACAATATCTTTTGATGAGCAAAAATAATAGTGTTATAATGATCATATATCACTCCTTTTCAATGAGCTTTGTTATGAAAAATATACCTTTATATTTTGTCCCATTCTGTAGAAATATATAGTGGAAAATTGTTTCAGTTTCGTATTTCTGTTTTGTTTTGTATTCTTCAACGTATCGCCGAAGTTTTTAGAACCTTCTCATTCCAAAGTTAAGCTTACTTCAATTGCCCACTAAGCCGAAGAAGAGCAGATTCTTGAAGGAAGCGAAGTTGTCTTTACGGAGGGCTTCTCTCACCTAATTGGGTAGTTTTTCTCAGAATCACGTAGCTCTTGAGTTCACGTTACGCCTGCAATAACAGTGATAATAAAAGGTAGCAATGAGAACAGACGTCAGGTGTGAGGTGAAGCGGAACTAGTAACGAGGAAACGAAATTACCGAGCCAATGTGATGACTAAATAAGTGGACTAAATAAACGCTTTTGATATCTTTGTATGTCATTAAACATTTAAATATTATAGGGAAAAAATAATTCTAGATCTTTAATTTAAATCTGATTTTTCATTTTGGGAGAAAATTTTCTGATGAACATGTTCCCTAGGCTTATCTTTTACATTAATCCTTAACACAAAGAGTTGACCTTATTTTTATGTTGTGCTTTATTTTGTTTAGAAGTTAAATCATCGTAAATAGATATTTTTGAGTGATTGCTCTTCAATGAAAAAATGGATTTATCCTGGTTAATTATTCTATTGTTTTTCGTTTTGTGGTATTATGTCAGTAGTACCGTTTTACATCGTGATTAACGTGCTCGGTAAACATAGCTGAAAAAATCGTTCAAGTATTACTAATTTCTGTAGTTCTGAACCCACTTAGCTTTAAACAATATTATTTCGGTAAGATTTATGAGAAGATTAAAGATAATCATGAGTGAATCAAAGTGTAAAAAGTTTCAAAGTAAAAGCAAAATGAGCTTTGATATATAGTATTATATATAGTAGATGAGTATATATTCCTGTGTAAATTTGTAAGGAAACGTAGTAGGCCTCGTGTATTGTTATTTAAACTTTTTTATTGATCAGTATTTTAAAGTGACGTTATTTACGTATTTCACCAATATTTAAGATTAATAATAATAATAATAATAAAAAGTAAAAAAAAATTGTCAATCACGTGACTGCATCTCTTTGATTGCAGTGCCTATCACCACCACGGGGATGTGGATGTAGTCAACTGTCATTTTTTGCCGTTTTAATTATTTCCCTTAATTATATTTTGCACTGCAAACATACGTCTTACGGATTCTTCAGGTATAGTATATCTCTTTTTCGATTTATTAGGTTTCAACCGCTTTTAATCTTCTGGACATCTCGTATCATATGTTATTAATTCTCTTCGTTCATCAACGTAAATTGTTCATGTCCATAACACATGGTCTCTTTCTTCCACTCCATTCCAACAGATACATTCGTCTCCTTCAGCTCTCTCTCGCTCTCTCTCTCTCTGTCGCATGCAAATACTTTTCCAAATTTCTGTGACCCGGTGGTGTTTCCATGACTTCTTTGTTCTTTTTAAATCATTTATTGTTTTTCTCTGCTTATGTTGCGTCCTGTATAAATTCATATAAAGCTTTTCCCTTCGTTCCTAAAGTCCACCGGATTTGCCATGTAATCAGGCAATGCCTTTGTTAATTTTCATTTCGGTCGTTTTTCCCTCTTATCTGTTCTTGTATTGTCAATTGACACTGTCCCAGTTGGTATCAACTATTACCTCAGTTGTAATTTGCATAAGTGGATGTCTACTGGTGGTAACCCCATCACTATTTCTATGCTCTGCGATTCAACTGTCTCGCAGAATCCACTGAACCTCAGCATACAAATTCGTTGTGCCGAGTGTAGTCTTCGTTCTATGTTTATATTTTTTATTCTTGGCCGCCATATGCTTACTGCGTACCCCATTATTGGACGGAGACCTCCTTTGTATTCAATGTATTTATCTCAATATTCCTAAAACATTAACACTCCAGCTTTCCCATAAAACTCAAGTTAATTAACACAAAGAAATACAATAGATGGATCACCAAAGGGATAAGGATTTCTTCAAAAAACAAACGTTGTTTATATTATCTTTCAAAACGCTATAACCAAGCACCCGAATTCCATAATTATTTTCGTAAATATAAGACTATTCTTGAAAAAGTAGTCTATTCAGCTAAAGTTATGGAAAACGACAGGCAACTAAAATCGAACAACCGGATGAAAGACATGTGGAATATTATTAAAAATTACACGTCAACTTCTGAAAATCGCGAAGAAAATATTTATCTACTAAACGATGGCTATAGTATCAAATCCTCAGGACGTAGCAAAATTTGTTTAATTCTTACTTCTCAGAAATTGGTAAAATAACGAACTCAATATATCCAAATTAATGTCCTCCAATTACATCCACCCACGTATCCAATTCTATGTTCACTTCTGAAACTAAAGCCAGTGAAGTCATGAGAATCATCAGCTCATTAAAAGACAAATTTTCAACAGGCGTAGATGATATACCCGAGTTTATTGTTAAATTTCGTCCCAAGCTATATTAAATTAACTCATAAATATTTTTAATATTTCTTTATCGGAAGGGGTGTTTCCTAAAATATTTAAGAGAGCTAAAGTGAAACCTTTACACAAGAAAGGAAACAAACTTAATATTGGAAATTACCGACCAATATCTCTACTACCCACTTTCTCAAAAATCCTAGAAAAATTGTTCTATAAGCGTCTTCTAGATTTTTTATCAAAATATAACATTCTCTCTGACGATCAACACGGTTTTAGGAAATCCTTTTCCACTACAAGCGCCATATTTTCCTTCTTAAACGATGTTACCACATCTCTAGACCGTGGAGAAAATCCTCAGGGTGTTTTTCTTGACTTATCCAAAGCATTCGATGTCATCGATCACGGAATTCTCCTTTCCAAATTGCATTCTTTAGGCATTCGTGGACTTCCACATCAATGGCTAACTTCTTATTTAAAAGATAGATATCAACAGGTAGAAATATCCTATACTAAAAATAAAATACTTGAGCGTTGTCTTTCAGAAACAAAGCCACTTACTTGCGGAGTACCCCAAGGATCAATTCTCGGCCCTATACTCTTTTTATTGTATGTGAACGACATGTCATCATCCACATCAGATTGCAAAATGGTTCTTTTTGCTGATGACACTAATTTACTATGTAAACACGCCAACGCTCAAAATGTTTTGTCTTACCTTTCGACTTGGTGCCATGCAAATCGTCTCATTGTAAACACTGACAAAACAGTGTCTATGTCATTTCACAATAGTAATACAAAACCTTTACCCCATGTCTTTCTTTCTTTAAACGGAACACAATTAAATATTGTTACAAATACAAAATTCTTAGGTCTCCATATTCAAGACAACCTCAAATGGAATTGTCACATTGACAATCTTAATTCCCAATTAAGCAAATTGTGTTACGCATTCCGAATCTTAGTTAACGCAGTTAGTCCACGTATTTCCCTTTGCGTTTATTTTGCAAACGTTTACTCCCATTTACGTTACGGCATTACCTTCTAAGGCAATTCCTATCAGAGTATTCAAACTTTCAGAATTCAGAAGTGACTAGTTCTGATAATTTGTAAATCTCACTTCCGAAACTCTTGTAAACCTTTATTCAAGGAATTAAATATCTTAACACTTCCCTGCATTTACGTTTATGAAACGGTCGTATTTGTTCAGACCGAATTACTGAAGTGCTTCATACAAAACTGTCTCGTTTACGCACAACAATACTCGCAATAGTAATAATATTCATCGCCCTAGAGTGTCAACCACTTTTTGCCGAAAAGGACGATATCATTCGGGAATATAATTCCCTGCTCAAGAATATAAAAGATATTATGAAATTGAATCTCTTCAAATGCTTCTACAATGTAAAAGCGTTTATTGATTTTAATAAAAGTTAAATCCATTTTGTATTTTATCATGCCATTGCTGTAGTACTTTTAAAATAACTGATAATTTCAAAAACTATTTTCTTGCATGATTGAGTAGTGTTATGGCTCATATTAATTTAGTTTTATGTGTACTCAACTTTGGCACGGTTTTGTACATAAATTCTGTAGCCTCATCCTGGCCCTGTTTTTACTGCGGTTTTCCTTCGGGTAGAGACGGATTTCTTATACAGGTTTTCTAGGCTTTGTCTAGGGGCGTGTTTATTGTGACAATAAATCGTGAATTTAGTATTATTTCAATTCTTGTGAGTTTTAAACACTGTACTCAGAATAATCTATAGTTCGATAATAATTTGTACATGTAAAAGAAATTTTTGGTGTTATTGCAAACATATTGACATTATATATGTATTATAACCCGCAGCTTACTTTTTACCTTTTCTAGGAATTTTTGCTGAAATATTTGAATCCGCCTCTGCCTTAAGGCCGTTGATCGGAATTGATGGGATGATCCCTTGCTTGCTTCCGGAGAGTAAATTAGTTTATTGTCCTCCACGTGGCCATACGTAGTTTGTACTGCTTTTTTGACAATAAATTTATGATAATTATTATTATTGCCCAAGTTGTTTTATTAGCAATTTTTTCTATCGAATCTTACACGTAGCAAACTATAATGGAATTTCTTTATTTTCTCGGTCACATTCCGTATGTGCTTCGTAAAGTTTAGCATGTCGTCTATTAGTTTGCCTAAGTAGAATCATTATCGCACTCTTTTAACAGATTTCCCTTCTATATTTATTACAGTGTTCCCCCTTTTCCCATATGTGTACCCAAAGAACAATCCAATCATCTTTCCGATGACAATTCGAGATTGTTTCTCTTCAACTTTTCCACTCAGTTATTGCTTCTGTTCATTTTCTTTCTCTTGAATTTCTTTTCTCGAATTTCAAACAGTCATGTTGACATAATTAGCATACGCAATGGTATGTATGCTTTTGTCACTTTATTTTCGTTACATGCAGTCCACATGTGTAGTATCACACTACGCAGTGCGTTGACAGAGTAAATGTTTACAAAGGGTTGTAAAATAAAGTATTAAGTTAACTTTGATTATCAATGATCCCATCTGTGGGAATTTCTCGCTTGGCATTAGGACAGTTTACTAAAGAAAACACGTTAGGGAAGGAAGTTTCGAAAAAACATTCTTCTCTTGAACTAAAATTCAACCCTTTTTTTCCAACATTCTCGTTTACACTACATCACTACCTTTAAAAACGATTTATTCCCAGTCATATTTACCAGGTGAATAATTCTGAAAATTTATTATGGTATTACAAATGTAAGTCATATGTTATGGTGTGAAATTTGAATAAATTATTATTAAGCACAACAATAATTGTAGGTTTTTCAATTCAATTTTTATCCTTGTAAGAGGATTTTATTTTAAGCTAATTCGTGCGCACTTAATGTTACAGCCGGCACACGGCTACCTATATGCTCTGCCACTAACTGGCAGTTTTCCAGCAGAAATTTATGTATAATGTTTAAGTTACTTTTCAAGCTTTTCAGATTTTTGATGCTTGACACCACATAGTTATTGTTGGTCTGTGTTTTGAAGACAGCCTTCTTTCACAAATTTTGTATTTTACCTTTCTGCACAAATTGTGTACCGATAAAACCAGAACTCCCGTGAAGATCTGCATTGATGTGATAGTCGAGTAGTTTTAGTCAAACATAAGATATTCTGAAAATTGTTTTTGGATATAGGAAGGAATGGCGACAAATGAGTTCTCATCTGATTCCTAGTATACTCACAAAACGGACTCTATTCCTTGCCGATGTTAAAATTACTGCTCCAATAATATTTCTGAATTATTGCTCCTTTAATTTTGACTTTGCCGATGTTACTTGTAAACTATCAGCAATACATACCGTAATACTGTAACTATTACCAATAGATCCCTACATCGCAATGATTTTCATACCTGGACCGTCCAGTTTCTTCCAGAGTTGTACTTCATACCATTATTCTCACGCTTAATATATGTGGAAAGATTATGATGGGGAGTTACCAGTGTAACGTTAACTCGCCTTCTTGTCACCTCTGAGAAAAGTGGTTTAAACCATTGATGTAATTCCCATGATTCGTGATGAACAATCCGGACCTGTGGCAGGTTTCCTAGAGTTAGTTTTGTTTATTCCATTGTATTTACTTAATACATCTTCCCTTCGCGTCATCCATGTGTCATCGTCTCATAGAGGGACGAAGAGAAGAAAACGAAGCATCTTTGTAACTGCCGTATTACGTGATCATAGAGGCATCAACGTCTTACTCTGTGTGTGGGGCAATTGAACTAGAAGTTGGCGCTTTCGATATTGGCGCTAGTTTCTTGTATAGTTTTTCCTATTGTTTGTATCAATGATGAATAAAATGATCCATGATTAAACGGACTATTTTTCACTATGTTAAAGAAACCTTGATTGTACAACATTTTAAGAGTCTTTTGTTATTTTCAAGTGTAACAAACGTTATTAAACTTTTTAAAACTATAGAAGAAGTTAATTTGTTAAGTTGGCTTCGAGTCAACAATAAACACGCAGTGAGAAGACTAAAATAAATTGCTCTTGGTGAGAGCGTAAATTATCACAGATCGTCTGTATAAACTGAAGTTGTCATGTAATTAATACAAACTTGTGCAAGTCACATTATAAGATAAAAATGTTTAGGTTAAATACATCTGAACGTTACAAAAATTCATATTGTAATAGATGTGTGAATTTTTTTTTAACTTTGAGATCGAATATTTAAGTTAAAGTACGAAATATATATAATTCATCATGGCAGTCGAAACAGAAATAATGAAAAGTGATGAACTATGTTATTAACAACTACAATTTTATTATAAGTCAGCGGTTCCTAACCTTTTCAATCTTGTTACCCCTACGACCTATCAGGGAAACTGATTTTACTCCCCTTAAAATGTTATCGAGGAAAAAACACATGCATAAATAGCCTTGATTAATTATAAAATTACCCAAAAATATGCATATTTACTATTTCAATGAGGTAAACACGGATTTTTGCAGGTACCACATGGAGCCCTGAGATAGTACGATCCAATTATCTCTTTGTTATTTTCTGTGTATGTAGTATGTAGAAAATATTGTAAATATATAACTGCAAGATTTTGACTTAAATGTAATTATTGGGGATTCATGAACCGAAGAACTTTTTGAAATTATCACTTACGAATTACACGATGTTTATTTATCGATGTGAATATCCAATTATGATGCACCATACTGTGTCTTTTGTCGTCTCCGAATTTTATTTTCTCGCAAGTCTTCAGCGAGAGTTCCTAACGCTTTATGATTTTTGCCCCTCCACTTTTCTACCCCCCCTGCGCGGGCGACGGAAACATGGCAATTTAATGGCTTTGTTCTGTATTATTTAGAAGGAAGTGATGCTGTTTCAAACAGACTCGCTGCTCAGCAGGGAACTTGATGCTCCTCCTCCTCTCTTTGTGAGATTTATTCTCTGGCAGACGGAGCGAGGGCCGAGCGATGCGAAGATGGGAATTAGAGTAGCTTGCTGGCAAGACATTGCGAGAACTCGCGAACGCCCGTCCAGTTTGATTTAATTAATTAATTTTCTCGTTTTGGGCATTGCCTTGAAGGTGTCTGCCAAGTGATATTCCTTCGGAAGTTTAATTCAATATTAGATTCTATTGGACATTATGTGGCAATATTAAAATTTAGCGATTTTAAGTTAAACTTGACGTCAATTTTCGAACGTTAATTCAATCGTGGTATTTCTTATCATCTGAAACGTAGTTGAGAATGAAGTCAATTCTAAAATATTCTTCGTATCATTTTTCATAATTCTTATTCCTTTCTCTTCGTAAAATAGGTTTAAAGAGCAACTGGAGAATGAATAAAGTTGGACGATATAAGCGTGTACTCTTGTCAAATCAATTAATCTAGCCGCAGCTGTTGCCAACCATGAATTGGCCACAATAGAAATGAGCCGAGACCCTTACGCCATTGTTATTGAATTGAAATTAAAATAAGACTAACAATATATCACGAGCGTTTATGGAACGTACATTTTATCCACGTCTTTCTAGTTTACTGGTTTACACGTTTAGTTAAGAACTTAGGGATTACAGAAATTGAAGCTAATACGGCAATTGAACATAAATTTGAAATACAGAATGTTCTATAAAGAGCGGCGGTATTTTGATTAAATGCTGCTAATTATAAGCAAATAAAGTTATATGAACTGCAAAATGAATAGAAATCATCAAAGTTTTGTTTCCTGACAAGAGAATGATGAAAACTTGACCTGGTCTGAACGGAACTGCTGTGCTATTAATGGGTGCGTTAATCGTCACAAATGCCGGATATAGCGACCTAACTTAATCCGCGAGTAAGTCCGAGATTCTCCCGAAGTGAACGAGTGATGTACTTCGCAACCAAGTTGTGAGCCCTTTTCGCAGAAAACCCTTTACAAGCATCATTTATCCGTATATACGTGGACAGTTAGTGTCTCCTCAACTCAAAGGAATTGAACAACTACCTTGACAATATATAATTTTCATGCGAGACGGAACCCCGCTTGATCATCATCTCATAGTACGCAACGCACTGAACGTATATATTTCCTAATGGCTGGATGACAGAGATGGATCTATTCTGTGGCCACTCTGAAGTCTTGATCCCTATGGACGTTTATTTACGAAGTTTCAATTTTTTAATCATAATTTAATCATAACTTAATTTTTTGTAATCGTTATGAAATCTGGAGTAAAATTGAATTCTACACACGAGACTTTAATTTCAGTTATGGATTTTGTCATCCAGATAAAAAAAATTAATTGAAGTGTATTGATATTTTGTTGATATTCCTATTGATCGTACTATATTATTACTTATCGTGCTATAATTAGACTGTAAAGTGACGTATGCCAGAGACTAATGACACCTGGCACGATTTATCTATCTTATCTGGCACTACAGCCCTTTGTGGGCTTTGGGCCTTCGCGGAGGGTAGAGCTCGCCCGATTTCTTGACCCCGGTACTAGAAGGAGATGTGGTCAGCATCTCGCTCCGATCGGTTCGACCCCAGGATATATCCTGGTACTCATTTTATAGCAGGTGGAGTAGGCCTGGGAGCCAGTCTGGATGTTGAGGCGTGATGAAAATCACCCCTTCACCGGGGATCGATCCCCGGCCATCCAACCAGCAACTCAGTGCACGATTTATCTATAGGGCAAGCAAATTTTATCATATATGTATGTTGTGTTTATTTTTTAAATGAAGAAATAGTGTTCATTTTCCAAATGTTTTTTTTGACGAGTCCTTAAAGCCTCACAAAAAAATCCAAATGTTTATGAAGTGATACCTTCTGCCAAATTCGATTAAAATATTCGTTGATCGAGGCAATGATCATGTGACGTAAATTTCTTTGTTATGACTACGTTTTGGTGAACTTAGAATTAAGACAAGGTCAGAATTGCTGAAGCATGTTTTGGTGAATTTTTATTTAGCGTCCTTGTAATTCTGTAGTATAATATAATTTTTCCCGATTTGGTCTCAGCCATATGAATGTTTCTAGTAATTTGTTATAGGAGTGTTATATTGTTCTTTTCTTCGTTGACGACTTTCACTTTAAATTTCACCAAAACAAATTAATATCATCGCTGAACAGTTTCAATTATTAAAACGTGTCTGAAAGTAAAAATCTGGAACTCTCCGAGAAGTCCTGAAGATTTCATGCTATTCAAGGAGTGTGTCATCTAGCGCGTAGTCGCGATGTTAAATTCGTGAGAGTTAAACCAAGTGACATTCGGTGCATCTCTTTAAAGACGCGACGGAGGCACATCGCTGACAGAAACGCCGAGAGCGCGCCAGCCACGCGTGGAATGGAGGAACCGAGGCGGAAAGGAAATTCCGCCAACGGAAGCGACATAACCACTCTGCTCTGCGGAAGAATTGAGGGAATTGTAAATGTTGAAGTGTCATTGCGAGAACGTTCCATTACCATTGCATTGAATAAAAATATTTCCTTGTGTTTCTTTACTGGATCGAAGGAACGAAAATAAGTATTTTGTTACAGGTTCTAAATACAATCTTTAAAAAAATCGATTATTGAAAATAGCTTGCGAAGGTTGCTCCTATCACTTGCGAACAATAGACTAGTGGCGTGACTTTCTCTTGGGATCTAATTATTCCAGAAATCTCCACGGATTCAATGGAAGCTACTTTTATGAACATGACGTAGATTTCTAATAATTTTCGTGACTGTTTTGACTTGCCTGGATTCTTTTAAAGACGTTCAAA
The DNA here is from genome assembly GCA_002313205.1 of Laupala kohalensis. Lineage (NCBI taxonomy): Eukaryota > Metazoa > Arthropoda > Insecta > Orthoptera > Trigonidiidae > Laupala > Laupala kohalensis. The sequence continues at coordinate 691,626 of NNCF01128078.1, read as the reverse complement.
CTCAAAATACTTTTTTTTTGTTGCCAATTTCTGTTTTGGAAAAGAAAAAGGTTATTTGTTTAACGTAAGTAAAATTCATCTTTTCTATTTATTATACGAGAACGAAAATTGAAACATATTACCGCGAATAAACAGAATTCATTTTTAAACGTTTTCAAAGTTCTAAAAATTTCTAAATATTGTTCCTAAAATTCTCAATTTATAAATTCCTAAATATTATATGAATGTGAATTTAAAAATCGCTGTAACAAGTACGTTTTACAATAATTATTAGGTTTATGATTATGATTGTTCAATTTGTGAGTTTACATTCTTAGATGTTTTTATATGTATCGATTCTAATACTAATCTTTTGAATGTGTTATACTATTGTAAACTTCATCAGATATGTAGATTAAAAAAATTTATTATGGAAAGAAAAGAAATAATGAATTTATATAACACATTCAATAAATATCATGAATTAATCATGTTATGGTAAATGAAAATGGGAGACAGGACCGAGATTCGAACTCGGGAGATTGAGCTTAGCGCGCTCATGCGCTTACCAACTGCGCCATCCCGTTCGCCTCCCGGGCTCGTCTTATATTTTCATTCTATTTGCGAGACCCAAAGATGAATGTTGTTGAATGAAAATGGAAGGCGAGCCCGGGAGGCGAACGGGATGGCGCAGTTGGTAAGCGCATGAGCGCGCTAAGCCCCGAGTTCGAATCTCGGTTCAGTCTCCCATTTTCATTTAACATAACATAATTAATCTGTTACGTGGCGGTTAGGTTCACCGCAATTTAAGAAATATCATGAAGATATAAAATTTACGATTGAATATCCGAAGGATAACGAACTTAATTTTCTAGACATGACAATGATCAATAATAAAAGTAAAATACTTACTAATTATTCCAATATTTTACCATTTGTTTTCGTGATCTTTTTGTAGTTATTCATTACAATTTAACATAATATTGCCTTAGTTATTGTGGAATTAATTTATCTGCAGTTGTCATCCTAAATTATTTCTGTGATTTTAGTTGTCGGTTTGTTTATTTACTTATTTAAACCCTGCCCCATTGTTGCACCCAAGTTATCATCGTCATAATTCATAGAATTATTACATTATTTTACAATTCGTTGTTCTTGATTCTTTCGTATTTATTTACATTTTAACACAATATACGGTAGTTATTGTCGAATTAATTAATCTCCAGTGGTCGCCCTAAATAATTATTTCAATCATTTTTGTCGTCGGTTTGTTTGTATATTTAATTTTTTTATTATCTCATTTGTAACTTCCGTAGTAACAAATATATTATTATTCTAACATCCTTCATTCAGTGTTAGTTGTCATTTTTCGTGTTTTCTCATTTGCTTTTGTCGTTAAGTTGCTAACTATCTCACAACAATGAACACTATAGCATTCCTCAACTCATTCAAAACTGATCTTCAGAAGGCGTACAATGACATGGTACAGTATATTGACACACGAATCAGTGCGCTGGAAGAGGTCAATAAGAAAACGATCGGCGGTTGGACAACAGTTAGAAATTCTCGACGTCCTTCCAACTGCTACCACCCGGTTAGACCAACGACACATGCACCACCCCAACTCTTATACTCAGAATAGGTTTAGTGTGTTAGATGACGTGTCCCTGTTCCCTCCCTTACCTACTCGTTTCATTCTCTCCCGTCCAGTACCCAGACCTGTTCACACACCACGCACTGGTAAGTACAGCCGCCCAAAATCACGTAAATTAGTGCTATCCAGAGATGAAACCAACACTTCCACGCAGAAATCAAACGTGCTCACACTAGCTATTTCGCACGGTCGTCAGATGTCCTCCGTATTACGTGGATTGCTTCCTAGCCAGTTCTCAGTCTCCGGTTTCTTTAAGCCAAACGCTCGTTTGGCTGAAGTTATTCGAGAACTGGACACTTACACTAAAAAACTCACTGAGCGGGACACAGTAATCATCATAGGTGGGCAGAACGATATCAACTTGGGTGGACATTTCAACGCGTCTGAACATCTACAGAAACTAAAAATGGCCTCCCTGCACACAAACATAGTGCTCTCTAGCCTGCCTCCACGCTGCCACGTTCCACAAATAAACCACGAAATTAACCTGGCAAACATCTCCCTAAAACATAACCTGGCAGACACAAAAATCACATTTTTTGATTTGCAACCACACCTGACTGCCAAGGACTTTACCCAGCACGGTTTACACCTGAGACCGTCTGGGAAACAGCACTTCGGTTCTCTTCTAGCTTCACATCTGACCTCACATCATCCACCTGCCCCATTACCCACTCCTACACCTCCTCCCGAACCTACCTCATCTCCTCCTTCTGCTCGTACCTCATCACCATCTCTTCCTATCTCGACATCCATTTCTTCTCTTTTCCCCGTTCTTTTACCTACTGCTTCCTCATCTTGCACGTCCTCATCTATTCCTCTTGCCGCCCCCATATACAGTTACAACATGCGCTCAGAGGTACAATGTGGTACTCGAAGGTGACAAATCGCGTTCGGGTGCAGTGTGCGAGCTTGATCCGGAACTAGAAGCTGTACCAATTTCAAATTCCTCTCCACAATCTAATGTCGATTCCATTTCTCGTGAGTCACAAACTCTTTGCGAAAATAAAATAATTATATTTCATCATAATGTCCAATCCCTTTCAAACAAATTGACAGTCATTGAAATTCTGGTACACGAAAGTCGATTCGATTTGCTATGCCTCACAGACCTGTGGCTTTCAACTAACAACATCAACGATACTGCTATTTCTAATTATTATTTAGCAAGTTCTTACTGGCGGCAAAATTTTAAAGGCAAAAATCCCCACGGAGGTACGTGTATCTACATTCGTAATGATATTTTATCTTCTCCACTGACAGGCTACGAGTACTTCTGC